>ML794354.1:176865-203209 GCA_009831015.1 Picea engelmannii | reverse complement strand
CAATCGTGTTGGTGGAAGGAGGATGGGATAGTTGTTTGATGTTTCTCCCTTTTCATTACTTTACATGTCAGTCTATAGATGATAGATTCATAGCATTTAGCAACTAGACTCTAGAGTCTAGTTTTGGACCTTTTGATCTTCATAATTCAATGCAGATGGCCTATTTTGTAATCATAACTATTTGGTCACAACTCATGTTATTGTTGACAGTTGCTAGATGACTATTTCATTCCATAACTTAATGGTCTACTTTCTATTATATGGCTTAAAAATTTGTATGTTGGTTTGTAAGTTTGTAATTGCTAGATTCTAGATGGTTGATGCTCGAATGATTAATCATTGATGTACTACTACTCACTACTATGGATGCCATTTTAATGTTACAATGTACAAATATGCATTTTTTCATACATTCTGCAACTAATTTGTCTTTTTGCATGTTTTTTTTTAATATAAACGCAATATATATATATATATATATAATAGATGCTTCTGGGACGCTTCGCTCCCGATTATTTTTTGAAAATGACGCTCCCGACGCTTCGCTTCCTAAAAATGCTCCCGCTTCGCTCCGCGCTTTGGCAACATTGTTCCATGGGGACTAGTTGCTAGCTTCGGTTAGCCTATCCTCTGCCCTCATCTAGGACACCGACATGGCTGTCCACTGAAACTCAAATTGATGCTACACACTGCAAAAGAGTACAGCCTCACTCCTGTCAACACAGCTGTGAAAAGAGGCTGTCCAAAAATGTCCAAAACAGTCCCACAAAACTGCCCACTGTATGCTCTACAAATCAACAAAACTTAGCCACCAAGGCTCTAATACCATGTAGATTTTTGAGGAACTATGAGGGCTGCCCAATAGGTCTGTCTTTGACCTTTTGTTGGGCTCTAAGTTTCATCAACCAAATGTGTCCTTGCTGCTGTTTTATGACAGCAAACAAGTCTGTTCAAATCTGCCAAGAAATCTTCCCTCAACTGATGGATATATGCTCTTTTGAGGTACCCTTGCAAATAGTTTTAGTAACACAAAGTTAGTACATGCAAACCTCAAAACATATAGCACTCCTCTAGGATCTCAACAAGCTCCTACCGCTGATCTAAACACTAAGCATACATGAAAATTGGACACAAGTATTTTTGGTCAACATGACCTTGGATAAAAACCCCCTGGGGAAAACCAGTTTGGAGATAGATGTATATAGAAGATCTCAAAGCAAAAGTTACAACAAGGAAAACATATACAAGTGAACCTGGTACAATAGCAACCACACTTGGAAGCTTTGGAATCCCTTGAAGATGTGCCTGCTAGCTCTTTGAACAAGGGCATACTTTGCCTTGGTGCGCCCTTCTTCTCTTGCTAAGCCGTTAGCCCTCTTCCTTGCCTCTTTCTTTTACCTTTGACTTGAACCTTGCCCTTGCCTTTACCCTTTGCCTTGGTCTTAGGACCCTTCTTCACAAGTGTGCCTCCCTCCTTGGCTTAGAGAGAGAGAGAGAGAGAGAGAGAGAGAGAGAGAGAGAGAGAGAGGTCTGATGATGAGGTTGTCAAGGTCTCCTAGATTGGATGGCCGAGGGTGAGGGGGGCGAACTGGGCACTGGTTCACTGTCAGATTCCTCAAGGACTATTGGGGGGCCCAACTGTATGATCCTGGGGGGTGTAGGAGCGGGGGATACTCCTAGCATCCGAGGCCGAACGAAAGAAACTCTGGATAGAACTTTGGTAGTTCGTTTGAATTTGGGGGGTGGTTTGACGGACGAGAGGCGCCCTGCGCTGGATCTATCTAGAACTATTCCCTCTAAATCTTTGAGGATGAATGGATTGATGTACCGTACGACACCTCCGAACTGGTCTTGATGATGATGATTTGCCTCCCCAAGGGAGAGTCTGAGGAGAGGCACAAGGTCTCACCAATCTACTTTCTAGTGCATCTTGGGACTTCGCTCTCCGCTTGTTGCTCTGATCTGATGGGTCGACATGAAAGTATGAAGTGATCTTCTTGGTCATCCCAGAGTGGGGCGTGGCGTGCAGGAACTAAGATTTGTGGTAGAATATCTCCCAGATGAAGAGTGTAGGATGTAGAAAGTTTGTTTCCAGACAACCCTACTAGTAAACTATATTTGTTTCTCCTCCTTGCTTTGTTGAATTATTTTATCTCACATCAGATACAATACTAATCTTCAGTAAAGGCAACCTAATCATCCCAACTGTTGATGATTGGTTTAGACTTTAAAAGCTTCTCCTAGGTATAGTTACACAACTTGTAGAGTACTCAACCAATGTACTTAGGTTGGCTAAAAAAATGAGTTGAGATTAGTTAATAAGTATACTTGGTTAACTTTTTTTTTCACTCTGCGGTTTCCCTAACTCTCTGCGAAAACCCTAGCCTTTGCTGTGGTGCTGCTCTTTGCCATGCCTGACCCAACTGAGGGGAGCGACGAATCCCCTCCCTCTTCTGATGTAGAAGCATTCAGAGGATTGGTGGAAAATCTTGGCTCTTGAACGAAATCTGCTCCAACCTGTTTCGTGAAGAAATCTGAAGCAACCCTTGAAATCCCCCTCCCCTCGATCTTGTGTCAAATGGCCATGAATCTCTCCAATAAGGGTCTCATTGGCCAATTTACTAGACTTTGGCTGTCTCCTCGGGCCATGGCCATATGGCTTCAGAAAAGCTGGGAGCCTTTGATCAAGGGAAAGATGACCCATTTCTTTTGTGGTCGTAGTTTTTATGCATTCCCGTTTGAATCAAAGGAAGATCGAGTTCTCATCTTTTGCAATGAGCCTTATTTCTACGGATTGAGGGGAATGTATCTTAACCAATGGATGCCAGAGTTTAATCCGAAAAACAATATCCCCTCAGTGGTGCCTATCTGGGTTAGGTTACCGTATTTTCCTCTTCACACCTAGAATGAATCCATCTTGAGATCCATAGGTAACTCTCTTGGGAAATGTATTGACAGCGTGGCCCCAAAGGACCAGATGTTTGCTTGTGCTTTTTTCTGTGTGAGGTAGATCTGGAGAAAGGTTTGCATGAATCTATTCTCTTGACTTTTGAAAACTGGAAAGATATGCCATAGGTGGACTACGAGCAATTGCCCTTTAAATGTTGGCACTGCCATGAATATGGACACTTTGGTCGACACTTCCCCAAAAAGGAAAATGCAGAACCAAAGCCACAACAACCCGAGGAACAATGGCAAATAGAAAGTAAAAAGCTGAATAACCCTAAGCAATCAGGATCAGCCCTGAATCCAAAGAATGGACCCCCTAGTGGTGGATCCTCTAGTGGTCAAGGTCCAAATCAACAACGCCCTATTGCTCCTCCTCCTTGTTAGAATTTAAGGGCAATTTTATACACTAGCTAGGAACAAAAATAATCTTATTAAACTTCTATTTATTTGCTACTGTAATTCTGGATCAACGACACATTTAAAATTTTTGATGTAAAATCTAATAGCAGAAATCATAACATAAATCTGAGAATTACCTTAGCCAAACAAAGAACAAATTTGCCTGATATGTTGATGTTATCCTCTTATATGTATGCTCAGAAAAAGCTTGGATCATTGATCAAACCTTCAGGGTAGATCTCATCATGATCCTTAGAACAAAATTGCTAAGAAGAACCTTTAAGGGTAGTGGACAAGAAAAAAACAAGAGACCATGCCACTGTCAAGTAATAGGGTTGAATGCAAAGCGCTTGTTCAAACTAGGGCTGGAAAGAAAAAACCCAAACAACCTTAACTCGTATAGTCCACAAAAAAGACTGTTACAATAGTTCCAAAAGAGTGGCAACACACACAGGGCAGTAAGACAGTCACTAACAAAACATGGTTGTACCAACAAGAGGAGGTTGTACTAGCAGGAGAAGGCTGTACCAGCAACAAAAAGCTGTACCAGCAAGAGCACCAACAAGAGAAACACCTAACAACAAAGGCGACACCAACAATAGAAACCAAAGACTTCAAACAATAACCAAAGAGAGGCCTGTGGCTGGCTAAAAAGGACCCTTAGGGTTAGCGACAGCAGGAGACTGGAGAGGGTAAGCCCACGGTGGTTGAGCAAACCTTAACACACCAAAAATTTGTCATAGAGGGGGCCGCAACCACTTAGCAACTGAACAATAGGGGCCGTAAAAACCTCAGACCAAAAACTCGGCTAGGAGAGAGAGTGAGTGTGTTGAGTGAGGATAGATCACTCTAATTTATAGTTTTGGTGGGTAGGTTAGGGCTAGTTTATTTAGTCCAAACTTTAGGGTTAGGTTTAAACCCTAATAATTAAATAAATAAATAAATAAATAATTAAACAAATAATATTTTATAACATAAAATATTAATTGTTAAATCATAAAAGTCAACAAGGGGATAACAAGTCAAGGAGAGGGGATCCAAAATCAAGGCGGCTAGCTTTCTTTAGGAAGAAGCAAAGAACCAAACTAAAAACTCACACAACAATTAAGGGGGATGTAACTCAAGCAAGGGTGTTTTCAAGACAAAGTCAACAAGGTAAGTTCTTCTTTAATGGTAGAATGTCCACATGAGTCTTATGATATAACTTATAAGCTTTTATCATCCCAGCATACGAGGAAGGTCAATGATGTGATCATGCCCTTCTTCTTAACTGCTCCTAGGTCTCATGGACCATCCCGGGAGAGAAGAGGGCCACACATTATCTCAGCTTGGCACTTAACCAAGAAACTGCCTGGTCCTAGACTAGGATACCCTAGAACACATCTGGGGGCTTTAGATCACAACTGGGGTCTTATCCACCAAGGTACACAACCAAGGATCAATCCAAGCACGAGAAAGGATTACCTGGAACACATCCAGGGGCCCTAGATCACATCTAGGGACTTATACCATCAAACAGCTTGGTCCTTGACCAAGAACCCCAACAATACATGGGGGGCCCTGACTAGGGTCTTTTGCCATGGCTCTAACTGCTTGGTCCCAGACCAAGAACCCCAGGAGTGTACTGGGGGCCCTAGATCTCAACTAGGGTCTTTGCCATCCTCCCGGATAATGGCTCTTGCAACTGCATTAATTTTAACACCCCTTCTCAGCAACACCAAGCTTGTCTCGAAAGTACACAAACTTTGTCAACGACAGGGGCTTGGTCAAAATATCTGCAGTTTGTTCTGTCGTCGAAACATACTGAATACTGAGAATGTTCTTCTGCATCATGTCTCGAACATAGTGATATCTCATCTCAATGTGTTTCGATCTGTCATGAAACACAAGATTCTCGGAGAGCTTTATACAACTTTGGTTATCACAATGAATTACTGTGGGTTCCAACTCAACATTGAACAAATCTAAGAGTAGCTTTCTGAGCCACACTGTTTCTCTACTAGCAACACTTGCAACAATGTATTCTGCCTCTGCAGTGCTTTGGGCTATGGAGCCCTGCTTCCTGCTGGACCAGGAGATCATAGCTGAACCCAAACTGAAACAATATCCGGAAGTGCTCTTCCGGTCCATTGTACTGCTCATCCAATCTGAATCTGTATAGCCGTGAAGCATTACACCTCCATTGGAAGTGTATATGAGCCCATAGGCTATAGTCCCTTAGACATATCTGAGAATATTCTTGACAACAACCATATGAATGTGTTTCGGCTCACACATGAACTGGCTGAGGGCATTCACTGTGTAACAAATGTCCGGTCTGGTGTGTACTAGATACAACAAGGACCCAATAATCTGATGATGTACTGTAGGGTCTTCTAGATCTGAACCTGTAGGTTGATCATGTAACTTCTTCAAGTTAGAGATCATAGGTGTGGCCATGGACTTATAGTCCAACATCCCAAATCTGCGAAGCACATCAACTGCATACTTACTTTGTGAGAGAAAGATTTCACAAGGTTCCTGCCACACCTCTAAACCAAGAAAATAATGCATAAGACCCAAGTCCTTCATTTCAAACTCTTCTGATAGCTCCCTCTTAGTCTTAGCTATTAGATGTTCCTCTTTAGTAAGGAACAAATCATCCACATATAAAACCAAGATAACAGGATTATTCTTCACAATCTTTATATAAAGATTAGGGTTTGCTATACTCTTGGAGTACCCAAGACTCTGAAGAAAACTGTCAATTCTTCCATACCAAGCTCTCGGAGCTTGTTTCAATCCATACAAGGCTTTCTCGAGTTTGCAGACATGGGATTCTTTCCCATGGATCACAAAACCCTCAAGCTGCTCGATATAAACTTCTTGCTCAACTTCACCATTAAGAAACGCAGTCTTAACATCCATTTGGTGAAGTTTCCAATTAAAGACTGAAGCAAGAGAGATGATGATTCTGATAGAGGTATACCTAGCAACAGGAGCAAAAATCTCATCATAATCAATTCCCTCTTTCTGAGAGAAGCCACGAGTCACAAATCTAGCTTTGAATTTGTTGAAATTAGTTCAGAAATTCACCATATTATACCCAGATTTCAGCCTCCAATTAAGTCATAACAACAAGCATTAAAAACCTTTACTAGCTGCACTTAATGAGTAGAAACACTAATTAATATAGTTCTGAAACTAAATCTACAGCGGAAATACATATACTAACAGTGGACAAAATATTCATAATGCACCATGAAAAATTCTGGGTAAAACCCAAGAAGAATAACACAGAAAATATGTGACAAATTGAGGAGAAATCTTTTATTAAGCTCTAGAGAAAGATACCGAGATTACAACAGTGATTTACAACAATGATATAACAAAACCCAACTCAGAAAATGTGCCTCTTCTACACCCAGAAAACTGTCCAAAAATTCTAGAAATCCGTGCCAAATTTCAGCCAAACAAACTGCATTAAATTTCTGTTATAAAGTTGAACTGTACAACCTGTACTTCAGCAATAACAATCTTTGAACAGTGGGCACAAACTTCTGTATCAACAGTAAAGGAAAATCTGGAAATAACCAGCAACTTGCATTGAAATCTGAACCACGATTTCAGTGAATACCTTAGTTGTACCTCCAACAAATCCATACAGTACGGATTCCTTTCTCTGCTGTACGGTTCTGTTCTATATCAGCTGCAGCTTTCTTGGGATGCATGCCCTCTTCCTCTCCTGAAAGATGCGCCTCCCCTGCTGCCCTTCTCCTTTCTCCACGCTCAAGAAATCTCTTGGGATGAGGGACCGTTCACCTCCCACAACTCTCTCCTCAAAGTGTGCGCCCTCCTCTCCTAATGAGTTGCTTTTATCAATTTCGAATCGTAACTCCTCTAACCCTTGATCTCCCTCAAGTGACTCTTCACTTACCCTTGAGATCAACGGTCACGATTTAATCATTCATTGAGATCACTTAAGTTAATAAAGTGACCCATAGCATCATAAAGTCACTTTAACATTTCGAAATTAAAAGACTCAACTTTATAAAATCACTTTATAAAGTCACTAGGAGAAAATTTGCTTAGTCACTTCTGCATGCTGAGTGCTGCCAATGCAGAAGTACCTCCAAGCTACCAAATCTCAACAGAATTCTTCAACACTGCCATTTGCTACATGCTTTATTTGGTAAATCCATTTAGAGGTTACTACTGATTTTCCTTGAGCTCTTGGGACCACTTCCCATACATCATTCTTCAATATTGACTCGTATTCTTCTATCATGGCATCCTTCCACACTTTATGTTTGGCAGCCTCATCAAAAGTGGAAGTTCTGAGTCAATCACAAAATTCAACTGAGCTATCAAACCTGAGTATTTATCTGGCTTCTTGCTTTCTCTGAAAGTACCTTTAGGTGCTGCATGCTATTCTGCTTCCTTTAAAATTTCATGACACCATGCTGGCTTCCTTTTGGCAGGAGGTTTCTCTAAGGGAAACTCAATAGAATCCCTTATGGGGTCCACTGAAGGCTCTCTGGCCTCCTCCCTTTGCTCATCTGAAAGTTGTGAATCTGAAGGTTCTGGAGATGGAGCTTCCTGCTCCTCTGTATCACAGGGAAGTTATTTGGAACGACGAAAGGTGACTTCTTCATGGAAGGTCACATCTCTACTGACCTCTATGTACTTATGCCCTGGTACATAGATTCGATATGCTTTTGAGATCTCATTATACCCCACAAAAGTCCCTTTCTTTCTAGAGGGCTCTAATTTAGTCCTCTTTTCTTTTGGTACATGAATGTAGACATGACTACCAAAAATTTTCAAATGATCAACTGAAGGCTTCTTACCCGTGAAGACTTCTTCTGGAGTTTTCTCTTCCAGGGCTTTATGAGGACACCTGTTCTGAATATAGACTACAGTACTTGTGGCTTCGGCCCAAAGAGACAACGAAAGATTCTGATCATACATCATAGCTCTGGCTGCTTCACAAATTGTCTTGTTCTTTCTTTCTGCAACTCCATTCTGCTGGGGATTATAAGGCACGGTCAGCTCCCTCTTAATCCAAGAAGCCTGGTAGAGATCATCATGCTTGTGGGAGTCAAACTCTTTTCCATTGTCTGTTCTGAAAACACAGATATGTCTACCTGTCTGATTCTCAACAAGATTCTTAAAATCTTGAAATTTACTTAAAGATTCATCTTTAGTTTTCAGAAAATAAATCCAGGTTTTACGAGAACAATCATCAATAAAAATGATATAATAAAGACAACCGTTCATGGACGGAGCAGTCATAAGTCCACAGAGATCAGAATGAATAAGATCTAAGATACCATTAGTTTTTCTATTACTGTGAGGGTAATCTTTTTTTAAATTTTTACCAAGAGCACAACCTCTACAAATACTATCATGCTCAAAAGAAAAGACTGGCATACCTGTTACCATCTTTTGCAAACCTGGGAGAGCATTATAGTTGAGATGTCCAAACGTTTTGTGCCATAGTTCGCAGGAGTTGATCATCTCATGAACTAATGCTTGAATAAATTGACCAGTGAATTTGTAAAGTCCTCCTTCTTGATCTCCGATTGTCATGGCTGAGCTCATACTTTCATTTGAGGGCCAAATAAGAGCCTTTGCTTTGGAGAAGGCTACTGAGTACCCTTTACTTTCTAGAACTGCAACGGAGATAAGATTTTTCTTTAATCCAGGAACATAAATAATTTCTTCAATATGAAATACATTACCTGATTGAAGCTGAAAAGATGCTGATCCAATTCCTTTGATGGCATAGGTGCCATCATCACCCAATTCTACCTTCATATTGAACTTCTTATCTCGATAGTTCACAAGGTTCTGTTTGAAGCCTGTCATGTGCTTGGAGGCCCCGCTGTCCACTAACCAAATTTCTTTTGATTTAGTGACAACACCGGAGAGAGCTGAAAAAAGATAACTTTCTCTGCGTTGTTCTTGTTCTTTAGTAGCAGCTTTGGTTCTCTTTCTTTGAGGCTCTTCTTCCTCAGTTGCAACTTAAGCATGGAACCCGCCTTTCCATTTTTGTTGTGAAGGAGGGTTCCTGCAGTCTTTTGCATAATGACCTAGCTTGTTACAATTAAAGAATCTTACTTTAGATAAATGAGAGTGAGAATGAGAGTGCTTACCTTGAGGTTTCTTACCTTTGCCTTTGTGTTGAGGAAACCTCTTCCATTTCTCGGCTTTGATTGAAAGAGCATGGTCTTTCACCATTGATGGTTCATTTCTTCTTTTAAGTTTGTCCTCTTCTTCCAAGCAATCATGCCATAATCTCTTGAAGTTGGGTTGAACTTCTCTTCCATTTACCGATGAGAGAAATGTCTCCCATGATTTACGAAGACCATCTATTGTTGTTTGTACAAGGTCATCATCATTTACTGCAACTCCAATTGCTGCAAGCTGATCTCTTGTTTGGGCAATTTTGGAAAAGAAGGCAGAGATGGTTTCATCCTTTCCCATCTTCAATGTACGTAGTTGTTTCTTCAAGGTCCTTTTCTGAGTTGGGGCCTTCTTTTCATATAAATTTCCTAGGGCATCAAAGCATTCCTTAGCTGTCCTTAGATGAGCAATAAGAGACATCATGCTGTCTTTTACTGAGTAAAAAATGACCCTTTTGGCTTTGGCCTGCCTCTTCTTATAGGTTGCTCTTCCTGCATTTGATGTAGGTTCTTCCATCACTCGGGTAACCAACTCATCCAAGCCACCTTCTTCTAGGGTATTAAAGACCCTAGCCTTCGAGGCATTGAAGTTTGAAGCCCCTTCAACTCTATCTTCTGCTTTGACTGAAGATGAAGCCATACCAAAAACTGTTTATAGAAGAGATCTGATATAAAACAAACTTACTGTTGATTTGCAAAACAAGCCCTTAATAGTGGATCTATGCAGGCTCAAAAGTCTGCCACAAGTGAACTATTTTCACGCCCTAAGCTCTGACTTCATGTTAGAATTTAAGGGCAATTTTATACACTAGCTATGAACATAAATAATCTTATTAAATTTGTATTTATTTGCTACTGTACTTCTGGATCAACAACACATTTAAAAATTCTGATGTAAAATCTAATAGCAGAAATCATAACATAAATTTGAGAATTACCTTAGCCAAACAAAGAACAAATTTACCTGATATGTTGATGTTATCCTCTTAGATGTATGCGCAGAAAAAGCTTTAAGGGATCATTGATCAAACCCTCAGGGTAGATCTCATCATGATTCTTAGAACAAAATTGCCAAGAAGAACTTTTAAGGGTAGTGGACCAGAAAACAACAAGAGACCATGCCACTGTCAAGTAATAGGGCTGAATGCAAAGCTCTTGTTCAAACTAGGGCTGGGAAAAAAAAACCCAAGCAGCCTTAACTCTTATAGTCCACAAAAAGACTCTTACAACAATTCCAGAATAGTGGCAACACACACAGGGCAGCAAGACAATCACCAGCAAAACATGGTTGTACCAGCAAGAGGAGGCTGTACCAACAAGAGAAGGTTGTAACAACAAGAGCACCAACAAGAGAAGCACCCAACAAAAAAGGCGACACCAACAATAGCAACCAGAGACTTCAAACAACAACCAGAGAGAGGCATGTGACTAGTTGAAAAAGACCGTTAGGGACAGCGGCAACAGGAGACTGGAGAGGGTAAGCTCACGGTGGCTGAGCAAACCTTAACACACCAAAAAACTGTGATAGAGGGGCCCGCAACCACATAACAACTGAACAATAGGGGCCGCAGAAACCTCAGACCAAAAACTCGGCTAGGAGAGAGAGTGAGTGTGTTGAGTGAGGATATATCACTCTAATTTATAGTTTTGGTGGGTAGGTTAGGGCTAGTTTATTTAGTCCTAACTTTAGGGTTAGGTTTAAACCCTAATAATTAAAAAAAATAAAATTAAACAAATAATATTTTATAACATAAAATATTAATTGTTAAATCATAAAAGTCAACAAGGGGATAACAAGTCAAGGAGAGGGGATCCAAAATCAAGGCGACTAGCTTTCTTTAGGAAGAAGCAAAGAACCAAACCAAAAACCCACACAACAATTAAGGGACGTAACTCAAGCAAGGGTGTTTTCAAGACAAAGTCAACAAGGTAAGTTCTTCTTTAATGGCATAATGTCCACATGAGTCTCATGATATAACTTATAAGCTTTTATCATCCCAGCATACGAGGAAGGTCAATGATGTGATCATGCCCTTCTTCTTAACTGCTCCCAGGTCTCATGGACCATCCCGGGAGAGAAGAGGGTCACACATTATCTCAGCTTGGTACTTAACCAAGAAACTGCCTGGTCCTAGACCAAGATACCCTAGAACACATCTGGGGGCCCTAGATCACAACTAGGGTCTTATCCACCAAGGTACACAACCAAGGATCAATCCAAGCACGAGCAAGGATTCCCTGGAACACATCTAGGGGCCCTAGAACACATCTAGGGACTTATACCATCAAACTGCTTGGTCCTTGACCAAGAACCCCAACAATACACTCGGGGCCCTGACTAGGGTATTTTGTCATGGTTCTTACTGCTTGGTCCCAGACCAAGAATCCTAGGAGTGTACTGGGGGTCCTAGATCTCAACTAGGGTCTTTGCCATCCTCCTGGAGAATGGCTCTTGCAGCTGCATTTATTTTAACACTCCCGAATTAGCTCACCCCAAGTGCATTCCTGAGGTTCATGAACATTCCGGGTCAGCCTCTGGTCCTTCCAGTAACAGATATGAAGTCCTCTCCCACTTTGATATTCTTGACCCCCCTGTTCCTCTCCCTTCTCAGTTTGTCACCTTCCCTGACTCCCTCCCCCTTGATGGGACCTTCGATCTCGCCCTGCATGCTAGCGTTGATCCTCCCCCTACTGATCACGTAGATGGTTCAAGCCCTTCTCCCTCTGCGACCATTCATTTCTTTGGCACCGCCTCTTTCCCCTCTAATCCCCCTTGTCCCGTTGATTATAATTCTGACGAAGATTCAAAGGAAGATGTAGGGGGTGGGAAGTCCCACAAACGAAGAGGTAGAAAACCCTCAAAGGAAAGGTGAGAATCTAAAGCAGAGCAAGAAAAATATTTGGGTAGACAACGAATCTTAGAAAACTATGGCATGGGGCCCAGAACGACCAAAAATCAAAGCGGATCCAACCCTCCTATGGGAGGGATTTGCAAATCAAGCAAGAAATGAAGTTAATAATGGTTTCCTGGAATTGTAGGGGTTTAGGCAGTCAAACATAAATAGTTTCAGTGAAGGATCTTTTAAAATCAGAATGTCCCTCAATCCTTCTACTTCAGGGAACCAAGCTCAGGGCTTCTGAAACCCTAGAAACAAGTAAAAAGTTTTGGAATTGCAATGAGGGGCGCGTCGTCAATGCTAGAGGTGCGTCTGGTGGCTTATGCACCATCTGGAATTGTGACATGTTCAACCTAGATTATAGTTTCAATACTCATCATTGGTTATGTACTTCTCTCATTCATTGTCAGTTAGGAGAAAGACTCATTGCTATCAATGTATATGTGCCTATGAATTACAGGGAAAAGCTTGAATGTTGGGACTCGCTGGCATCTTTGTGTGATAAAGAAATCTGGCACAACTGCATCATAGTTGGGAACTTCAACACCACCCTTGGTGGGCAAGAGAAAAGAGGGGGAAAGCATTCTTCGTGATCAGTTTAGAGAAAGGATGGAATATATCATTGCTTATGAAGATTTTATGGACATCAAGCCCTCTCATGATAAATTCACATGGACCAACAAAAGACTCGGGCTAGGCCATATCGCAGCTAGATTAGATCGTTTTCTGGTTCATAGCAGTTTCTTGGAGGCCTCAGATACGGTGAAATCAAGCATCATTCCCTAGTCAATGTCGGACCACCGACCCATTCATCTCGATATACAAGAAGCTCAGAATCTTGGGCCTATTCCATTTCCTTTTAACCCCTTTTGGCTCCAAGAAGAGACAGTAATGGAAATAATAATGGAAGTCTAACATCAATGGGTCAATGGCTCCCCTACCTTCATATGGGAACAAAAAGTCCAAACCATTAAAAAAGAACTAAAGAGTTGGGCGAAAGCTAGGCTTTTTAGTCTTGACCAAGATAAACTCAAAGTCAAAGAATCTTTGGAACAAGTCCAGGCTAAAATTGAAATTGAGCCGGTCTCCATTGACCTTCTTCAGGAAGAAAAGACAACGTTCTAGGCAGTCAAGGAATCTTTGGAACAAGTCCAGGCTAAAATTGAAATTGAGCCGGTCTCCATTGACCTTCTTCAGAAAGAAAAGACAACTTTCTAGGCATATCAAAAGGCACTCCATGTGGAGGAATGCGTTTGGAGACTCAAATCTAGAAGTTTGTGGCTTTAGGTAGGGGATGGGAATACATCCTTCTTTCACAAGCAAGCTCGAGCAAGAATTAGGAAGAATAACGTCAAGGAAATCAAAGCAAGAGATGGGTCAATTCTTCATTCCTTTGATGACATAAAAGGGTCCACCACTATGAAGAGCTCTACACATCTGGGGACATGGTAGAACAAACAAATGTTTCAGAAATGTTGTCCAACGTTCCAAGTATCATCTCCCCAGAAGATAATGTAGTCCTCACTCAGGAAATTAAAGAAGAGGAAGTGTTATTTGTCATTTGGAGTGTGGATCCAGACAAAGCTCCTTGTCCTAATGGCTTTTCCATTCATTTCTTTCATTTGTGTTGGCACTTGATCAAGATAGACTTTCTCCTCATGCTAAGGTATGTTCATAAATCCTTTAGAGTGGGTGGTGCCATTAACTTTACCTTCCTTGCTCTTATCCCCAAGGAGTCCAACCCTTCCTCCTTCTCTCGGTTTAGGCTGATCTCCCTATGCAACGCCTCCTGTAAGATCTTATCCAAGGTCATAGCCAATCGGATAAAACCCCCCCTCCCAAAGATGATCTCTGAAAAGTTAAAACCAATGTGGCTTCATGGCTCAAATACAAATTATTAACAATATCATTCTTGTCTAAGAGACTATTCATTCAAGCAAGATTCATAAGGAAAAGGGCATGGCTATTAAAATTGACATGGCCAATGCCTTCGACCTAGTAAGTCACTCTTTTCAAGTTTTAGCTAAATTTGGTTTTTGTCCCGCATTTATCCATTGGATTGAAGCTTGTATCAAAAATCCTTGAATCCGTTCTTTAGTCAATGGGTGACCCACTTCCTTTGGCTTTGACAAGTCTGTCCTCTTTCTTCATTATTGTATATAATAATGGTTGAATCCTTAAGCAGGAAGCTGGAATTCGAATGACTACAAGGTTTTCTTCTAGGTATCCAGGTGGTAAGGTGAGTCAAAGGTATAAACCATTCCCAATTTGTAGATGGCACCATCCTATTAGGAGGTGCCTCCACTATAATGGCATCTTGTTGAGATTTGGGTACCTTGGAAAGTGGTCCCCATGTGCTTATGAGTCTCTAAGCACAAAGGGGGAAGACTATTACCTTGTACTTTACTTTATGATTCTAATTTCACTTTGACTTAGGAGTTTTAAGTCAAAAGTGAAATATGTCACTTAAGTCATAAAGTGACAATTAATTCACAATGTGGGTGAATTAATAGACATAAAACAACTAAGGAAAGTGGGTTTCCTTAATGAGATTATTGGAGTTGATCTCACTCATTGATTAGACTTGGCTAGAGGAGGCTAAAAAGAGGGTAAAGGCATTTTGGAGACTCATTCTTAACTTGAGAGTTTTGGAGAAGAGAAGAGGGGCACATTTCTTGATGAGAAGGAGGGTGCACTTCATGAGGGTTTGAGTAAAACCCTTGAGAGCTTGAGGAGAAGCTTGAGGTTGGGTTGAGCTTGCATGGAGAGCATTTCCATGGAGCCATAGCTTCCATCTCTGAGAGGGAGCATTTTCATGGAGGAGGGGCGCATCTTGAGGAGGAGGGCACATTCTGTTTCCTTCATTTGCTCATCAGAGGAGGAGGTCTTGTCAGATTGAGATGAGGTCTGATGCATAGGGAGAGGAGAGCTTGGGCGCTTGTTTATGTGGAGAGAGACATTCAGTTTATGGCTCAGTTTATTTCTGGTGATCATTTCTGCTAGGAGGAGGGCGCACATGTTGAGAGGACTGGCAGCTACCTGGTAGCAGATTTGCTTGGAGGATTCGAGCTTTGACAGTTTCAGTGGAGAGGCAGCACAGGAGAGGACATTCCTGTGGAGGGATTTCTTCATTGGGTTACTGATGAGCTAGGGCGCTTTAGTTCAGCACAGAGGGCAACAAAGGGAGAGGGCGCACCACAGTTTGGGCACTTCTTTCTCTGGTTCTTGTGGCAAGGCTCGTGAGGAGCTTGCTATGTATACAGGTTCCATTGTATTTCATTACTTCTTGTATCTCTTGCTTTAATCATCATTATATAGACATATATCCCAAATTGGTTTTCCCCGGGGGGTTTTTATCCAGGGTCATGTTGACCAAAAATACCTGTGTACAAAAATGCATGTGTTAGTCTTTTAGATTTGTTAATTTTCAGCTGTAAAGATCTTTAGGTGTGTTGTACTTATTTTAGTATGCATGTGCTAACTTCTGGTTACTAAAACTACATGCTAGAGCACCTAAAATTGGAAGTGCAACCGTAACAAATCAGCAAGAAGTTCTTGGACTGTTGGCTGTCCAAAAACAACAACAAACACTTTACATAACGGTTGAAACATAGAGCCTAACTGTGGTCAAAGACAGACCCAGTAGGCATGCTTGATAGGACCTGAAAATCTTCACATCTCGATTCAAAACACTTCTTGATCTTTTTTTGAAAGTGTCCGGGGGGCTTGTCAATTATAATAAATGCCAAATTTATGCTTGGAGTGTAAGTAAAATCACCTCAAGGCTTATCTCAAGTTTTTTTTTTTTTTCCCTATTAAGGATGATTGAAGGTCTTGTTATCCCCAGTTTAGGGATAACTAAGGAGATTATGTCTCGAGGCCCACAGGTCCTAGACATGGAGTACTGAGAGCCAGATCGACTTGAGCATGGCCTTGGAGGGCCCATCTTTTCTTCCTTCAGCGCTTCCACTTTGTCAGCAACAACAACATCCATCACCTCAACCTGGTCCTGTAGCAGAAGTGGGTCTTGCTCCATGAGGTAATGAGTCCGGGTATCCTGGTATGTGTCACTATGATCCTCAAAACCTTTGAATACGTGCATTTGATTCTTTTTGTTTCTAACGATGCTTGGATCTTATACCTATCCACTTGATCATATATGGGGGGAATGACAGGATGCCCTAGTAAGCTTGTGCCCATAGGTTTTGAGTTTCCATTGGGGGGATTCATGAGAAGCCATCGTCCGCTCCCACCATACTTACCACTTTCCATCTTTCTCTCGCTCATCCATCCCATTACACTGGTCCTGGCATTGGGTTGGCCAAATATTTAAGGGTTGCACCTTACCTTGTGGGAAGAAGGGGCTAAAGGCCCAGAGGATAAAAGTAGCTGGCAAAAGATAGAAGCCAAAAAATGAACCTCGAGATGCTTTGCCCAGGGATCCCCGAGAAAGCAGTAAAAAGCTTCTCAGCAAGAAACAGAGGGACTCATAAAAAATATATAAATAAGACCTGGTTAGAGGATAGGGGGTATCATCACGAGCCAGCCTATTAGGTCCATGAGCATCTTAACGGTATGGCACTACTAGCAGCTGGTCACCACATCAGGGTAGTGGCTCTTGGTTGCATAGCTAAGAGAAAGGGGGTCTCATCACGAGCCAACCTTCTCATTTCCGTCAAATGCTTGTGGGTAACATTGCCACCACTGGTCACCACACCAGGGCAGTGTCCCCTAGCCAGCTTCTTGAAGAAAAAGCAATAAGAAAAAGACAAAAGGCATGAATGGGCTTGGAAACATTTGCATTCATGACAGGTGCAACTCACCCTCTACAGAGGCACCCACAGGTAAGCCATGCATTTCCCTGCTATCACTGCACCCCTTGCCCAAACATCCCTTATCCACTACACCCACTCACATGGCTTAGATTTGATCTCTCTCGGAAACACCCCACATCCAGTGAGCATTAGCCCAATAAGACGCCCTATCACTTCCTCCAAACTTGGCTTGTAGATTAGTATAATGTCTTTGAGCACTTGTCCAGGTAAAAGGGGTTTTATGCACATGTTCAATAAACTTGATGATTAGATGTGATTGACATTGCTATGATCCCTGTGACTTATGAACCCATGGAGGGCGTATCTTTTGATGTGCAGAACCATACCCGACGGATAGGTACCCTTATGGATAGGTACACATGGGCAGATGATTAGTTCGGACCTCCATGGGGCTGGAAGCCCATCAGATGGATGCTGAGACCCCAGCAGGGGGTAGAGACAGATCATAGGGTTTGCACCGAAGAAAAGGAGGACGTTCCACCGGAGACAGCTTGGCAGAGCCTTACCCAAGGGGGTTGTGCCCTTTCCACCAGGACGTTGGCCTTGGAAGGCCCACAACGTCACCTAGGACACCCATGACGCCATCTAGTGATTGTGGAGGTTTTGGGAGGTAGTTATGTGCCAAGTGGCACGTGTGGCAGTCTCCAGAGGCCCAAGGAGGGCTAACGTTTTTCTCCAGGAGGTCAACATTGCCCAAAAAAGGGCCAACGTCACCCTAAAAGGGCATGACGTCACCTTTGTTTGCTTGATTAGGGTTTGATTATGACATTTAGAGTAAAACCAATATTATTATGTATTCTTGGCCTTGTCGGCCTTCTGTGACCTAAAATTAAATTAAGGTCATTGGTATGGTTAAGTAAGAGAGCTAAACTCTCTTTTACTCATCATCTTTCACTCACACTTGTGTGAGGTCTGAAATTTTTGGCCCTCTTAGGGTTATTGGCTGAAATTACTAGTGTGCACTTGTTGAAGGAGGCTTATTTTGGCATTTTTCTTGGTGGAAGGTTTACAACAAGGGTTTGGCTTAATAAATGCTTGGTAAATGTAAGTGAATTTCTGCAATCCTTCCTTTACTTGAATGGTTATGGTATTTTTACTTGAATTTTGTTAATGAATTTGTTGGAATAAACCCTAGGAAATAAGCACATGTTGGTGTCCTTATTTTAAGTCCCTACTAGGTTATGCCAAGGAGCCATTTTATTTGCTGAAGAGATTGCTAGGGCCTTGCCATTGCAACACCCTACTATTTACTCTTCATGCTAGCCGATTTTACTTTGTCATTGAGCTAAAGAAGGAGGAAAACGCACTAAGGCCTAGGGTTACTACACCTTAGTGAGCCGTTTTCCCCTAGGGTTGATGGTTGAAGCCTTGTCTTAACAACACTTCATCCATCATATTCCTCTTGTCTTTGGCCCCGCTATTATCATATTGTCCCTTCAACTCTTGCAGCTAGTTTGACTCCATTTGCCCTATGAATGCACTGATCTAAGACCTTTATGCTTGAGTGCCTTGATCACAAACTTCAAACATCCAATACCTTTGAACAATTACTAACACCTTCTAACCCTAGCTTAGACTAACCTACTAACCCTATTGCTGCCATTATCCATTTGATTTATAGCTATACTTTGCAGCAAATTAATGTTTCTTCAAGCAATTGAAAGATTGGCTAATGCATAGTAGTCTTTGCTTCAAATGAATGTTGGTATTGTGACATTGATGATAAATCGTTCTTGCTCATTGTGAAGCTCCTTTAAAAGCATTTATTGTGAAGTAGCATATTGTAATTATTGCTATTATACATCATTGATTGCTTCATCAATAATATTAGTCAATTGCTTTGCTTGAGAAAGTCCAATTATATGAAGTACTAACTAACAAGTGACCTTGCAAATATAGTTTCTTGTTGCTTTGTTTTGGGCAGGTACATTTCTGGTTATTATTTATCTTTACTGGCTGATTAGCTGGACTTTCTGATCGGTGGTGACTTGTGAGAGGGAACTTTACCTGGCCTTTTACCCATTTGCCTTCTCAAAACCCCAGGTCACCGGGGACATCTCCCCTGGGCCTACCACCCTAGATAGAAAGGGACATCCTATTGAGGTGACAGTGATAGGATAGTCTCCCATTACGCCAGTTTGCCTTCTTTTACCTTTCCTTTACACCCAAGTACAAACTGTGTGATAACAGGTCTTTCAGATACTTGGGAATGCCAATAAGCCTTCACTCTCTCTTAATGCAGTAATGGTATCCAATTATAGAAAAATTTAAGAACAAGTTCAAACAATAGGGAGCTCAATGGTTGAATCCAACAGGAATATTGGTGTTGATTAAGTCCGTTCTCTCGGCTCTACCAATCTTTCAATTTTCTGCTCTTCTTGCTCCAAAAGGAATTGCTGGACAGATAGCTCAAGAACTTCGCAATTTTTTGTGGCAAGGTGGAAAGACAAATACAAATCAGTATCATCTAGTTAATTGGGCTACAATTCGAGCTCTGAAACTACATGGTGGATTAGGAATTAAAGATCCTTATGTAATGAATCCAACTTTAGGAGCCAAATAGCTTCGGTGGCTCATCATTGGAAGGTATGATTGGTGGATACAGGTTCTACACAAAAAATATCTTGATGGTCCACGGAAATGAAGTTTAGATCACCTGTTGCCCTGTCAAGAAGGTTCTCCAATCTGGAAACTACTCAGAGCAACCCAACCCTCTCTGCTTCCTAATTTAACTTGGATTCCGGGAAATGACAAGCTTATAAGCTTTTGGACGGATAACATCATGGGGCAGCCACCTCTCAATGTAAATCAAGATCTTCTACCCCTTCAATGCTGGCTAAATCTTCAAGGAAAAGTTTCCCTTTTTGACCTCTCTTCCTAGATGAGCTCAGGAATAGGGAAAAATTTTGGACACCCCCTAGGATATTTGTCATCTAACCAGACTTCTAGAATCCTCATTGAAAGGATGCACACCTCAGAAAGCCTCCCTCAGAGATCATAGAGGATGGGGGGTCTCAAACTATTCGGTTGAACAAGGCTACCAATTTCAACTGACCACTGATCATATCCCTCCCAAGTCTCTCATTTGGAAAAAAAATATGGCATACAGATGGCCTTTCAAAAATCAACATCTTCTGCTGGATTCTGGCTCAAGGGAAACTTCTCACAGCAGAGAATATGATCAAACGTGGTTGGCTCAGGCCCTCATGGTGTGTATTATGCAAAAAGGCAATGGAAACCTCTCATCATCTCATTCTGAAATGCAACTACAGAGCCTGTGTCTGGGAAAGTGCACTAGCAGGCATTTATCATTGCTATCAACACCCCTTCAATTGGAATAGTCTCTTTGCCAAGTGTGAACTTTTGTACAGGGGAACTTTCAAAGACAAACCGTTATTCAAGTGAGTTTGGTCGACTGTTCCAAAATTCATGTGCTGGAAGATCTGGCTCTCTCGCAATCGAGCAATATTCAATCACTACTTGTTATCTCCGGAGCAGGTAGTCACCTGAGCCAAAGTATTGCTGGTGGAACATTTTTGTGTCAAAACAGTGAATACTTCTTCCCAACAACTGCTTGAGTAGGATGAGAGAGAATGGTGGCTTCAATTTATTCTTGACTCTTCCAAATTTGAGGTTCCTTACAGCGTCCCAATTCATGCTGGCAGCTTCGAATGACTCCCCTGTAATTCCAGAATCAGTCTTCTCTCCAAAATTCCTTCTTCTTCTCTTTGATGGTGCAGCTAAAGGTAATCCCGTGGAGGCAGGTGTGGGGGGGTTATTCTCAGCCCCAGGGGAACCATTGAATCATCTTATGAATGGAGTCTTGGCACACTTACTAATAATAAGGTAGAAGCTTATGCCCTCTTCCAGGGTCTCAAGGTAGCTACGAGTTTGCAAATTAAGTAGATCGAAGTTCCGGGGGACTCCAGAGTGATAATTAAACATAGGGTTTTAGGGACCTCTCCCTCTGACATCCACCTCATGGCCATTATTGCTAGGATTAGAACGCTTTGCAAGAAATTTGAAACTGTGCAGTGGTTTCACATACTCCATGAACATAATGGTAAAGGGTCAATAGAGCTTCTCAGCGTTTAGCAGGAATTTTTTTCGTTAACTCAGCACGATATGATCAAGCCATTCCATGACTTCGTGGTTCCCTCTCCCTTCGTTCCAAATAAATATATTTAAAAAAAGGGGGGGTGTCTTTATATTATCTTGGGTTTACTATCTAGGGCCTTTCAACATGTCACCCCCATCATTGCTACAAATGGCGAGTCACATCAAGATCTCAGCCTTAAAGTCTTGGACAAGACGGACACGGTCAACGGTTATGTCTTGCATGGCCCATCTCCTTCCCATGATGCCTTATGAATGCAATGATTGTAGTCTGCAACGAAGTGGTGGGATATTTCGTCCTTCCTCTCTCACGGATTTTCATAGTTCAGGTTGGCAGCTTGATGCTCTGTCTGAGGGGTCTGCTTGCCTTTGGGCTTCCACTTCTGGCGGTCTGGGTTTCTTCAATTTGCGCCTAGGGGTTTTGGTTTTCGAGGCTTTGCCTTCCTTCGAGAATCATTGTGGATTACAAATCTCCTTTGGGTCAATTCATTTGTTGTTTGGCTACACTCTCATGGGCTCGCGGGATCTGTTGGAATTCCATCTCTCGCTCAAGCGGCTGGAAGCTTTCATTTCAGCTCTGTCATCCTCCTTTCGCCAGCATACGGAAGCCTCTAGCAAGTAGGAGATAAGCACTCTGTTAAAATATGACTTTGTAATGGGAATTCTTCACCAGCAAAATAAGCGATTGGATGTGTTGGAAGCAGCTCACTATGCCATGTCCAGGGACCATGGAAAGCCACCTGTTGCCAAGCCTGCAACTTCTCTGTCTTCTATGCCACCTGGCCCCTGGTGGCTTCAGCTTCAATTGGCCCCTTCTGGCAACTTCGATGATCAACAACAGTCTGAAGAAATGCAGAATTACATGGAGCAATCCCGGGGAATCCTCTCAGCAACAATATTTCTTTCAAGCTCTCGTTAGATCTTGAATGCTTACTCTCAGTATGGCTTATGCAGTCTCTTTATGTTACTTCTAGCATTTGTAGTTTCTCATGTTACTTATGTATAGTAGGATCAGAACTCTCCTCTGTTTTTTTTTATCTTTTTGAAGGTCACAGGCTTTGGGCAGACATAGATCATCTGTATGTAATTTCTGGACATCCCTTTGATGGCGGGCAACCTTATATGTACTACCTCACTGTGAGTTTCGGCTACAGTTTTTTGATTAATAAAAATTTCCTAGTGTTTGTGAAAAAAAAAGTAAACTTGGTTAACTTTGGCCAAACTCCTCAAAGTTTAGTGAGTTGGACCAAGATTTGATGAGCTTTACCAAGCTCCCCAACTACCAGGAGAGTTTGTCAAGAATTGCTTAGTTCAATAGACAAAATTGTCTGACAATACATAATCCAAAAGTGATGGAAAAATCCTCATTCTCCACTGATTCTCGTTTGAGTTTTTTTTTTTGTTGTTGTTAAATTATTACTATTCAGAAGGGTAAAAACCTTCGAAGAAGGCCATCTATGTGCATACTGTAGTTAGACTTAGGCTATTTTAGAGGATTTTCAATCCATGTGTAAGGTGAATTTTCTTCAAACCCAGTTCACTAAATCAATTAGTTTTTCTGTTAACTGATTCTGCCAGGTTTTCTTCACAAATAAATAATACACAGCAGAAAATAATAACCAGGAACTTAACAGTAAAAGATAACAACAATCACATCACATGTACACAAGTAATTTTTGGACAATTTGTCCCTG
This sequence comes from Picea engelmannii, assembly GCA_009831015.1. Taxonomy (NCBI): domain Eukaryota; kingdom Viridiplantae; phylum Streptophyta; class Pinopsida; order Pinales; family Pinaceae; genus Picea; species Picea engelmannii. The sequence continues at coordinate 180,152 of ML794354.1, read as the reverse complement.
GAAAAACCCCGGAGGGAAAACCAGTGCAACAGATTTGGATTTTATTATTATTGAGTAGGAAAATATAGAGATCTCTTACAATAAAATCAGCCCAGCCAAATACAAAACCTCCTCAACAAATATACGGTCCCCTTCTGCAAATCCTCCTGATCAGATCTGTAGGAAAAGACCTCTACAATGCTGAAGATGTCTGCCAATTTCAATGTAGAAGCCTCTTCTGTCTCCCTTCAAACTCTCTCTCCAAACCCTCAAGCAATTCTCCTCTCTCTCTTCAGAAAATCGCCTCTCTTGTGCATAATGCGCCCCTCTTCAAGTTGATCTCCTTTTTACTCAATGAGCAAGTGAGAAACCCTCTCTCCAAAATGATGGAGGGCCAAGATTGATCCTCACACACCTTATGAGATCAATGGTCAAGATTAAAAGACCACAACTTAAATTATTTCTCACTTAACTTTATAAAAAGTACTCATTAAGTCAACATTAAAATATAACCCATTTAATGTACTTTTTCCTAAGTACAACTTTAAGAAAAAGATTAACCCATAAACTTGGATAAGTTTCATTGTCCTCCTCCATGCTAGGACGCCATGCATGGTGAAGACCTTCCTTGCTGTCCAATCTCAACAAAGGGCTGATTGAACAACTGATTTTTGGCTTTAGAAACTGAATGGGTAGAGAGATTTTTGAAGATCTTTATGTATTTTGTATAATTTGTGTATATTTCAAGGTTTTTTATATATAGAGTTTTATGTAGATATTTTTCATGAGTATTTCCCAAGTATGAGTGATACTTTTACTCTTTAGCTTGCTGATTCATTCCCAAGCTTGAGTCATGTGTCTTTGTTGCCCCGACTTTATGACACATCTAGTTCTTGTTGAACATGAGAGTGGGAGGAAGTAAAAGGGACATACTGCATACTTCTAGTAGCAAACTACTTCGTCTAATATGAGAACATATTGGACACCGGTAAAGGATGGTCCTAGTTTTCTTCAATAATAGCTTAAAGATTTCTAAAAATTCTTGAATACTATATCCTTTAGCACTTTTTAGCATACAAAACGAGAAGCAACAATTAGCTATTTTGCAAGTGCTGATTATGTTCTTTTAGTTTGAAAGGTGAGAATATTACCCAAGTAGCAGTCTGCCACTTAACGTCTTACAAGGCCTCAAATCCTAGCATAACCTGGTCACTTCAAAAAGGAGGGAAAGGAGATGGGTTCCTTTTGATCCATCTATTTTGAGTGCAACACTTTATCATTTTGCACAATGTCTTGTGGGTGCAATTTTAATCCATTTGTAAATTGGAGTATTTGGTATTTTGTTGATGTATGTCATTTGAGCAACCAAGGTTATCATGTCTGGACTCCACATCGATGACCAATTGGTCGACCCCAAAAATCATAACTGAACTGGATCTGGTAAAAAAATTTGAAACAAAACCAACTGACCAAAAAGACAAAATATTCAAATTTTGATTAAAAAATATATATTCATGTACATCCATGCGAATCCGAATCATTAGACACAAATATGGAAAGTTTTCTCATGTATATAGCAAGGGTGAAAATAACAAAATTGCACAGAGTGCAACCCATATTTGAACCAAAATACATAAACAAAGATAGACGAGGGGTTTGGAATTAGGTTGAGGGTTTTAAGTTTTAGTTTCTTTAATTTGTTTTTCGTTTTTTAAGTGATTTTGGTAGGCCCATGTGCTTTTGGGCCATGTACAAAACTAGTTAATTTTGGTTTGAGAGGTTGGTTCCACCTGTAAAGCCTTCATAATTGGCCCAACCAACCAGTATAGTCGGTTCTGGTTCAGTTCTGATAACACTCACAACAACCGAGTTTTCCATTCTATTGCTATTTTCTTTAACATTCCTTAGTTCTATGGCAACCCTCCATTGGCGAAAGGCTTCTTGTTGTTTTGAGATGAAAACCTCTCTATTATAGCTATTTCTTTCCATTGGCTTTGGTTCTCCATGATGGATCAACACTACACAACATCCTTTTTAGCATAATCCTAGTTGAATTTAAATCACCCTTCCCTCCAAAAATGCTACCTCCTTACTTATCCACTACTTTCTCAACCGTATTGAAGTTTCCTCCAATAATCAAAGGTACATATACTAAAATGGCCACTATCGATATTCATAATTGTTATCTTTCATCATCTTATCTGGAGGCTACAAGTTGTATACTCCCCAAAGTTGGTCCCCATCTTTGAAAATCACCTAGATAGGCCTTTGACAAGGAGAGGAGGCTAAGCTTATTACTAGGATTTTCAATTGAGGAGCTGCTAATACTGCCACCCACTCTACCTCAACAAGCTTAGAGGAAAAGGTCATTGCATACCTCAAAACATATCTAATGAAATCCTCCAACTTAAATCCAAGAATCTAAACCTCATGCAACAATATCACATTGAACACTCTATGTGTTCTCCGAGATAGTCTCCTAAATTTTTTTGTTCGAGGATTCCACTCATTTAATACTTCGACTTACCAAGTAAATGGAGATGGGAGATTAAGATCTATTGCCTAGAGTTTTCTTTCCTTTGACCTATTTGCAGTTTTGAGGATTAGAACCTTTCATTGAATTGGCACATTTCAAACTTATTAACTTGTCACAAATAGAGGGGGTTACTCCCCTTTTCCCTAATACTTTTTTTTAGCATTGTCCACAACAAGGGTCTTAATAGCAACATGGATTCACCCTTCCACATTTTGGATTCCCCTATACTTTCCCTCCACTTTTAGGCTTGGATACTATTATTATTCCCTTCTCATCTTGTTCATATTAGCTTAAGCTTGAATTTCTCCCAGTTTCAATTTTCATTCTATCCCATTTTCATCCATGTCCAAGTTAAGCTTACGCCAATCCATAAAACGCAACATGAAGTCAAAGACTATCGATGACAATATTGTTTGGTTCAAAGCATAATTGGTTGTCGGTAAAAAGCAATGTTCTAGCTCTATCAAGGATAATATTACATTAAAAACTTGTCTCGTTATCATCAATTCGAGGATCAAATCAACTAAACTTCTTTTTAAAGTACAACTTTCTTTGTTTTAATTTAGTAACATGAGCCTGCATGTTATGCATTGAATAATAGATAGGAAACCTTTCTTTAGTGTGCTTTGTGTAGAATTTTCCAGGTCCTATCAGCTGTCTTCTTGGTCTGTCTTTGACCAAGCTAAGACTCTAAGTTTTCTGCTGTTGCAAATTTAATTTTCTGCTGTTTTATAACAGCCAACAGTCATATTTAGTTTTGCTGATTGTTATG
>ML794354.1:161540-176765 GCA_009831015.1 Picea engelmannii | reverse complement strand
AGCAAAACCTCCTATGAACAATGCGCCCTCCTTTAGCTCCTTTGCCCCTCTTTAGGCAAGAATAGGGTAACCTAGAAATAGATGGATGAGATCAATCCAAATCAATGGATGAGATCACTCCAAATAAATCTAACTCAAAACCCCCTTTTGGGTTAAGTTCCCTAAGTCAACTCATGTCCCCTCAAAATCACCAAAAAGGTAATTTAATGTTCACTTTTGCCAAAAGTGACCAAAATGCACTTTATCCAAAGTCAAAGTGCAAATAGACATAAAGTACTAGGACAAAGTAACTAAACCTTCCCACATGTGCTAAGGAGGACAAAACACATGGGGAACACCTCCCAAGGTACAAATCTCAACACTTTGTATGAGAATGGTGCCCCCTGCATCCAATGGAGAACATAGATGCCACATAAGCCCATGCACATGCATCCACAATCTACAAGTTTTTTTTTTTTTACAAAAACCAGAGAAAATTTATATTAAAAGAGTTGCGAATTATCGCAAGAGAAGCACAAAAGTTGAGTTGCAGGAGCTGTAATTACAAAATTCACCTCCCTGTAAGCTCCCAGTAGAAATGTGGTTAGCGGGGGTAGGACTTTCTACTATGCTAAAGCCGACCTGAGCTTTTACAGTAAAGATCATACAGTAAGAGCCTAACATAAAAACTATTAAACATAGCATACACTTAAAGATTGTTCTCGTCCAGTGCTGGGGGTTCTTCTTCTGCTGAAAGCCGCAGATTTAGATCCAGTCGCAGTCGAGGTCCTGGAGAAGAAGCTTCATCGGAGATGGCTGCAGTAGATGCTGGGGAGGCTGAAGGTGAAACATGTCCAACCCCAAACTGAAGAATTTCTACCTGTTGCCTTAGTGCCTCGCATTCGTCCTTTGTCCGCTGATGCTCTCCCTGGTGTTGAATGGTGATTTTTGTTATGGTTAAGACTTGAGTTGAGAGGGCTCTGAGCTGAATTTGCAGGTTTTGCACTGTATTAACCAATTCCTCGTGCTCTTCCACTGAGATGGCACGCTGGCTGCCTGTGCTCCTCATTTTGCTGGGATTGCTTTCGCTGCTTGTCTGTATTATGCAAGAGCCTGTATCTGTGTTCGAAGGAGAAGTAGAGTTTTCTCTTTTCTGCGGAGTATGAAATAGGCCCAAGATATGTGCCATGCGTCCTCTGATATGCTCCATCATCTGCGCAAGATTCAAAAGACGATTCCGATTTCCCATTTTTGGATGAACACACGAGCTGCTACCATGCCCTCTGCTGATCCTGGTACTGCTCGCATTACTGGAATTCAATGAATAGTACGCCCATGGAGTCATGCTGAGCGAATTCATCCCACTCTAGGTCTTGTTACCACGATCTGGAGCAGCCAGAGGAGTGTCGAAGTGACCTCCCAAGCCGGGGGAGATGGATATTGTGTGCAGAGAGGCATGCGCTGAGGTGAAGGAGGGAGCGTCAAGGTGGCGAGAGGTGAGGCAAAGCAGCGTGCGGGCCCGGATGCATGAGCCAAGTGGCGGAGTCAGGGGAGAGGTGTCGTGACGTGAAGAGTTCACGCTAGTGGCCAAATTCATCGTCCAAGTGTCGAGCTGAGCGGACAGGTGAGTTGGCCGCCAAGTGTCAAGTGCTTTCTAGGTGGGTGACTGGATCATGGGATGGGCCTGTATTGTGTGAGTTCATTGACTACTAACGAACCCGGCACCAGAGCGATTGCTAGATTTGCTTGGGTATCGACTATTTGATTGTTGCGTCTAAGGACATGAAAGAGGGAAATATTGGAGAAGTGATTGATAATTGCCGAGATTTGTTGGATTATGGCATTTAAGTGGATATTCGGGGGGTGGGAGCCTTTGCGGGCATGATTTATAATTAGCTTAGAGTCGCCTATGACCGAAAGGGAGTGGATGCTCATATTTTTGGCGAGGAGAAGGCCTTGATACAAAGCATAAGCTTCGGCTTGTTTATTGGAAGAAATTCCAAGGCTCCAGTGGAAGGTGAGTGTTTGATTTCCTTGTGGGAAAATGATGGCCCCTCTCGCTCCTGCCACCCCGAGGTTTCCCTTTGAAGCTCCGTTGAAGTAGAGAATGTGTGTCTGTTGCTCATTGCGCTAGTGTAAGAACTCAGAGTCTTCATGAAGCTGCCAGGAGGATCTCGTTAGAGAGGGGGGGTGGCAAATAGGAGGGATGGAGGGGAAAAGAGTGGAGATCCAATCAGATTCTAAGGTGGAGGAGGGGGTGCAGGAGATGAGTTTGGATTTGGAAAGGAAGAATTCAACCATAAGGGCGATGAATTTTTTAGCTACAAGATCTAGGGGAGAGCGGAGATTGGAAAAGATGGCCCTATTTCGGGAGAGCCAATTTTTCTAGCAAATATACTTAGGTAAGGCTTTAAAAAGGTCTTTGAAGAGAGGTTTGTTCTTGAAGGAGCCACGATATAGAGAAAGCCAATTTGAGAATAACTCTCTTGGTTGGGACGACCATTTGATTTTGCTGTGGAGACCTTGGAGAGCTACTTTCCACACAGAGATAACATAGGGGCAATGTAGGAAGATATGTTGAGAGGTTTCCTGCGCATTGCAACACAACTCACATCTAAAAGGACCATGGATGTTCCTTTTGAGAAGATTTTCACCTGTAAGTAATTTTCCATGTGCCAGTATCCAACAAAAAGAGTTTACCTTAGGAGGACTGTCATTATTCTAGAGGGAATTCTAGATCTTATCTTTGGGGGGGAGATTTGTTTGGCAGAGAAGTTGTGAATATCCTTGCTTAACAGAGTATATACCATTTCCCCAGCCTCTCCTGTCTTTTAGCGTGTTGCGAATGGGGGCGCAGCCTCTCAAAAGACTTTGCAACTGATAGGCTGCGTCCTGAAGATTGCTTGGGGGATTTTGAAGATTCCATCCCATCCAGTCACCCGAATCAGCGTTCCAGGAAGAGATATCCGAGATGTATTTTTTGCCTTGCGAGTCTAGCCAGTTAATGAGAGGTCGAAGATGAATGTGCTGCCAGAGTGGTTGCTTTCCCATGATGCTGTCTGCTCCAATAAGGATCTTCCTACCATTCCCAGGAATCCAGGTGAGCTGGCTTTTAATGAGGGGAATGGAGGCAGAAAGAAGCTTCCCGATTGGAGAGCCATTGCTAAGGGAGTGCTGTTGTTCTAAACACCTGAGTCTGTCCCTTGCTAGGTATTTCTTCAAGAGAATTGTTTTCCACCAATCCTTCCTTCCCGAAATAAGATTCCATAAGATTTCTGCTCCCATAGCCAAGTTGGAGAGGATAGGGTCTTTTATGTCGAGGCCTCCATTTTTTTGTGGGTGTTTTACAATATCCCAGTTGACAAGGTGGAATTTTTTTGTTTCAATCTTTCCTCCTTCCCAGAGAAAACGTCTTAAGAGACGGGAGATTGAGATTTTAATGCTCTGGGGTGCAAGAAGAGAGGAGAATTGAAAAATGGGGAGAGAGGAGAGGACTGATTTTAATAGCACAGTTCGACCGACCAGATTGAGCCAGAAGGCTCCCCAATGATCCAACTTGTTTTTGATTTTATCTAGGATTTGGTTCCAAAAAGAATTAGGAAGAGATTTAAGACAAATTGGGATACCAAGGTATCTGAAGGTTTGCCATTTTTCTATGAGAGGAAAACGGAAGATGTTTGCTATTAGATGAGCTGTTCTTGTGGGAGCGTTCCAGGCATATACATTGGATTTGGCATTGTTTATGAGGGCTCCGGAGGCTTGGGTGAAATTATCCAGAGCATTTTTGAATCTCTTAGCTATGACAATGGAGGCACCTCCATTGAGGAGAGTGTCATCAGCGAATTGGGAGTGATTTATTCTCTTTGTCCCCCGAGCGATTTTGATACCAGGAATGTCCTTGGAGGCTCGATCCTTTTCCAGTTGCCTACCAAGAGTTTCTGCCATAAGTATGTAGAGGAGGGGGGAAAGTGGGCAACCTTGCCTCAACCCTCTGGAACTTTTGAAGAAGTTTGTTGGTTGCCCGTTAATCAGAGGGGCAATCCAAGGCTTGGAAATGTAGGCTGAGATCCAGGCTACGAATTCTGGGCTAAAGCCAAATTTTCTTAAAACTGCAAACAAAAAGTTATGTCTCACCCTGTCAAAAGCGTTGGCCATGTCAATTTTGATGATCATTCCTTAATCTCCTTGTTCCCTGCTGGAGTGTATGGCTTCTTGGACCAAAATGATGTTGTCAATCATTTGTCTCTTTTCAACAAAACCACTTTGGTTTGGGGAGATAAGCTTATGGAGTAGAGGCTTAATTCGGTTGGCTATGATTTTAGTGATGAGTTTGTAAGAGACATTGCATAAGGATATGGGCCTGAAGGCTGAATCTAGAGAAAGAGTAAGGATTTGAATCCTTTGGTATAAGTGCTAGGAAAGTGGAATTTGTGTTGCCCCCCATCTTTGTAGATTTCTGGACATATTGGATCATTCTCAGGAGATCTTTTTTGATTGTGCGTCGACATTTTTGATAGAAGTGGGCGCTGAAGCCATCTGGGCCTGTAGCTTTGTCTGGGTGAAGTTGGAATAAGGCTTCATAAAGTTCTTTTTCTGTGACCTCTTGATTTATCTTGGCATTATCTTCTTGATTGACAACAGTCGGGATGTTTAGCAACAAATCTTCTTGAATGTTTAGATTTGCAACGTCTTCCTCAGTTCGAAGGTGCTCAAAATGTATTTTGGCTTCTTCCTGGATTTGCTGAAAGTCGTTTATTTTTGTTCCATCTTCCTTTGTGATCTCCTTCACCTTGTTCCTCCAGAGTCTGCCTTTGGTTTGTCTCTGAAAGAATCTTGTGTTTCTGTCTCCTGATTTGAGCCAAAGACTCCGAGATTTGAGCCTCCAAGTTTCCTCCTCCGAGTGAAGAATTTTTTGATAATCTATAAAGTCCTGTTGTTCTTTTAGAAGAAGAGAGTGAGTGGGGAATCCCTTATCCATTTCCAATCTGTTTTCTTCCATTTCCTTGATTTTCTTGCTTTTGACTTCTTGCTCTTTTTCTTTGTTGCTTTTAACCCAATGCTTGAGGGCCGATTTGACTCTTTTTAACTTCTGCTGCCAGATGTAGTTTGGAGAGCCTTGTATCCAACAACTCCAGGCATCTGTGACAATATCAAAAAAGTTTGGGTCTAAGAGCCAAAGGGGGTTGAATCTGAAGGGGATGGGGCCGAAATTTTCAGGAGGGGATAAAGTTAGGGTGATGGGTCGGTGGTCAGATCTAGTCCAGGGGAGAATGAGAGAGGAGGGGGAAAGAGACTCGTCAAGGAAGGAACTGCTTAAAAGAAAACGGTCTAGGTGAGCAGTGATGCGCCCAGGTCCTAACCTTTTGTTTGACCAAGTGAAGCGGCCATTAGAAGGTTTTATGTCGATTAGATAAAAGGAGGATATGAGATCCTCTAGATGCTCACGAGTGGGGTCCCATACTCGGGTGCCTCCTTTCTTTTCTTTAGGGTGGAGGGTTGTGTTGAGGTCTTCAGCTATAATAAGGTCCTTAGAATCTAGACTACCATGAAGATTTTGGAGGGAGGTCCAACATTCAATTTTTTCTTGATAAATAACGGGCATATACACATTAAAGACGTTCAGTATCTTACCCATAGGAATATGAAGTAGGGTTGTTCTGATCCAGTGCGTTGTAGATTGCCAATTTTGCAGAGAGAAGATACTTGGGTTCCACAGGGTGCAGATTCCTCCCGAGGCTCCTCTTGCGCTAACTGCCATGCCTTTGCATGAACGCCAGATGTAGTTGCTTTCCTGAAGGATGTCAGTATCCTTCCTTTTAGTCTCCTGGAGCAGGAGGACACGAGGGTTTTCTGCTTTAATTAGGTCATGTATCAGCGAGAGCTTGTGTCAGCTCCCTAGTCCCCTGCAGTTCCAGGAGATTGCATTTATCATTTAGAAGGCTTGGAGTTTCCCCCTTTATGGGGGTTGGGTCCATTCTAATTCCTTGTATGTCTTGTTTCTTTCTTAGCATGTTGATCCAGAGTTGTTTTCTTCCCGAGTTCTATTTCCTTCCTGGCTGAGGCTTCTCGCTTGTGCAGATTAGATTTTCTACCCACTTTTCTGATGGGGGAATCATGGGTATCTAAGTCTGAGCCTTCCTCTGAGCTTTGTTCTAATTCTCCGTCCTTAGGGAGAGAAGACGGGTGAAGGGGAGAAGGGGGGACTAAGGGAAGGAGAGGAGGCACAGAGGGGTGGCTTACTAGAGAGGTAGGAGGAGGAGTAGTCTGAGTTTGCGAGGGGGGCGGCTCCAGTCGGGGTGGATCTTGATTCGAGTTCAGATTGGAAGGTTCTGGGTCTTGGGATGATTCAGGTAGGGGTAGCGTGGGGGTGACTTTAGGGTTTTGGCAGTGGCATTGCTGTTTTTTTCTTTTAGGTTGTTGCCATTAATCTGATTCTTCAGGCAGGGTTTCTGGGGGGGACTTGGGACAATGCTTTGTGAAATGTCCATACTCGGGACAAATTTTGCATTTGAAAGATAGTTGTTCGTAGTCAACTTGTTGCAGATAGGTCCATTTATCCAGAGTGAGGTTAATAGCTTCAGGGAGGCCTTTTTCAAGATCAACTTCTACACAGATCCTTGCACAGGCTTGGAGACCATCTTTAGGTTTGGCACGATCGATATATTTCCCGAGGGTATTACCTATTGAACGAATAGTTTCATTATTCCAACAGTGCAGGGGGAGGAAGGGGAGACGAACCCAAACTGGAACTGCATTAGGAATATCGTTCTCGGGGCTGAAATCCGGGGTCCAGCTATTAAGATACATACCTCTGGCCCACCATTCACTGCATGCTTGTCAACCACCTCTGCACTTGAGACTAGAGGATATATATAATATAAGGTCGATGCCGCCTGAATCTAGACATAAGCTGCTGTAAAGCTACCCGAATCTAAATCAATATGCCAAATCTGCAAGATCCGAAGCTACACCCGGCTGATCCAAGCCATAAGCCGCTGGATTCGAAGCGACACTCGCGGGAACAAAGTCACCTACTGCAGGATCCCTCTGCTCGAACTGTCGTCTTCTAATCAATATTGACTTTCATTTGATCAATTAGTACTTGCATGTTAACCATTTGTGCTCGTTGTATGATAAACCTGCATCTCCGTAGGTGGATCCGCGCATGCCTATGTTACAATCGTATCGGTATCCGAACAACAACGACCTAATTTGACTCTTTTCTTTACTTCAAGCGAATGAATAGGAGTATACCTTTGGAGAGTCAGAGGTAAAGCAATTAAGTATTGACTCATATCATTTAGGTAACTAGGGATATCATCCATAACCTGATACCCCAAAAGACATAACTCTATAAAATGAATCCACCACTAACTACTTTAGCCCATCAAGAAAAGGCGTTCGGGGAACACTTTGTTCCATAAGGCATAGCAAGGTCCTGTAACGTTATAGGCAGACCTATTTGAATAATAAAGTCCCCCCTATCAGGTAGGTCATTTGGGGTAATGTTTATTAGGGGAATCAATAAAATTACCCCAAATGACCAGTCTATGCTTCGGGGGTAAGAAGTTACCATAGAACCCCCGCAAATGCCCTTTTAAGCCGTTCGGGTCATTTAAAGCCATCCATCCAAGTTGTTACAAAACGGGTGAAGCATAGGTTGTCTAAATGTTCTGGGCGGGGTTTCCAAGCCTGAGAATGAATAAAGGTGGGTAATCACTATCGCTTGCCTCCTTCACCTGTCACTGAATGGTACTCCTTATTTCGTCCTTCCTTCTTACACTTACCGCTACGGAGCTTTGTTCCTACTTATTGTCCCGCTGGTTCTGACATGCTGAGCTGGTTTCAAAAGCACATGCTGAGATACATACCTTTGGAGCCCATAAAGTACGGTTCGCTTCTGAAGATGAGATCTCGATCTAATTTGTCTTCAAAAAGAAAGGCAAAGAAGCCTCTTCCACACAGAAAGTGCGAAAGGTTGCCTTTCAGGTGGGGTTTCCAGTTCTTGTCGATCCAGATCGCCATAGCCCACGGAGAGGGCCAGATTCTAGTGAACTAACCTATGAGTGCATGATCTGCAAATTTTAGGGCGAGGGATCTAGAGCTTCCTTGGATATGAACCGAGGGGATTTGATCCAGTTTTTTCACTAACTTTGGAGGGGCGCGCTTGGTCGTCTTGGGAAGAGAGGCGATTAAAGAGGCAAAGGCTGCAGCATCCAGGGATGAGGGAGAAGGAGGTGGTTGGGAAGGGGGGGGCCCCGAGGCCCATCCAGGTGAGGAGGGCATGCGTGAGGAGGCAGGAAGGAAGGACGCGCATCAGGGTTTAGAGGAAAGTCCTGTGATATCCACAATCTACAAGTTGACACATCAAGCATTTCTCATTTAGCTCAAGAGTGTTTATTAATGCTACCACAATAACTACCATGCTAATATAAGCAACTTACATATATAGCCCTCACATTTGTGTTATTTTGCTCTTGGTTAGTTCCATATAAGTAAGCTATTCATTTAATGCAAGGCATACAAATTGACAAACAAAATGATATTGCATTCTTTTTTCCATTGGCAGAAAATAAAATTTTCAAATAAAGGGAATCTCGTTACCATGTAATTAATGTGTATAGCTATATCCATATATTTTAATTACTTGCCAGATTAAATAGGATATGACAATTTGTGATTGAAGAGCGAAATTTGGATTTCTAGATATGATTTTTTTAGAGATGATTAAGTGCAATGATTATATCATTATGCTTCCTTTATGTGGCAAACAATGTATCACTTGAACTAGGAAATTTGAGGTCAAAATTAAGGATCTTTAGAAGATTATCTATGCAATTGTAAATTGCTATACTTGATATTTCTTGTGAAATGTACACCATTAGATTTTTAGTCTCTGTTTTTTTGTTTCTTTTAATGTATTTTTTTGATTGAATTCCTCCGATTAACTTGGCGACAAGCATGCCTTTCCCCATTATGGAAATATTAGAATGAAGTGTAGACAACTTACAACCCTTGACAACACCCTTATCTAAGAAGCTATGATTGAGTTAATTTACTCTACCAAAGTCGCCGAGGACTTGCACCTTGGTCCATTTGCATGGAAGCTCTCTTGCACAGGTGAGATGGTCTGCTTGCATGGGCAAGATGTCTCTTGAGGAGCAAAACATGTCTTTGGGGGATTTAAACCTTGGTAGGGGGTATTGTTATCCACATTTTTGTGGGGTAACCATAGGGGTTCCCGGAAATTATTTCGAAGACATAACATAGGTCTTTTGTGTTGCCACACAAATGAAAATTGGGCCCGAGTATGGTGGACTCTGTTTTCTCTGGTTTATCCTCATTTTGAAAGTGAAGATTTCCAGTCACCAGACTTATAAAGAGCAGAGAAGTAAACCTGTGTGGTCAGAGCAGTAAATTGGAATGCTTGTCAGTAATTGCACGAACAAAACAATCTATTGTAGCTGTGAAATCAAAAGGAGAGTTTGGTTGCTGTGTTTAATCTTGGTCGGGAAATCTCGATGTACCAGTCCTTTAAATATCAAAAACCCTTCAGCTGGTAAATGGAATAGTCTACAACCAGATCGACTCCTGAGGGCATTATGATTTTTGCTACATGGATGAGGATCTGAGTATTATGCTCATCCTAAGAAAGCTAAGAATGATACAGGACCCCAGCAAGGTGAACGCTTCAGTGAGGCAGAAACAATAGCTTTGCTTGACATTGTGAAGGCTGCCAGCACACTAAATCTGAATTCTTTACTGAAGATCGGGAGTGAGGAATATTTCCAGCACTGGTGGAAACCCTCTTCCAGTAAATTACCTGTAGGATTCATCCAAAGAACAGCCAGCAGATAGGATCAGTCTGCTGTTTATAAAGATTATTTACAGTTGATATGGCAGAAATGTTTTTATAATGTAAACAGGGCTCCTCTTGGATGTTGGCTCTGTATACAATTGATTTGAATCTGGCGTTTGTAGGCGATTTGAGGAGTTTGCTGATGTGTGCCATTCACAATGAACTGTCCCCAATTTGACTGTCTCAGGACCTGTTTTCTGACAGCCAAATTTGCAGAGGATATCTGAGGAGGGCACCTAACTTATTGTCACTTCTGAACACACACACACACACACACACACACACCTGGGCGCTGGGATAAAAATTTATGAAGAGGGCCGACCTGTATATGGTGTAAAATGTTGTTTGCTGAGCCGACCTGATATTATACCTTAATTTGGGTTTGATTAGGAGGGCCGACCTGTTTGAGGTTTCAAAAAATTGTTTTGATTTGAAGATAAATATTGGGCAGACCTATGATAAGGTTTGAATGAGGGCCGACCTATATATGTGGATTTACTTGAGCTGACTTCATATTTAAGTGTTTGAAATTGAAGATTTTACAGGTCCTATCAGCTTACCTACTGGGTCTGTCTTTGACCACAGTTAGGCTCTAAGTTTTAACTGTTATGTAAAGTGTTTGCTGCTGTTTTAGGACAGCCAACAGTCCAAAAGTTTCTTGCTGATTTGTTACGGTTGCACTTCCAATTTTAGGTGCTCTAGCATGTAGTTTTAGTAACCAGAAGTTAGCACATGCATACTAAAATAAGTACAACACACCTAAAGATCTTTACAGCTGAAAATGAACAGATCTAAGAAACTAACACATGCATTTTTGTACACAGATATTTTTGGTCAACATGACCCGGGATAAAACCCCCCCGGGGAAAACCAGTTTGGGATATATGTCTATATAATGATGATCAAAGCAAGAGATACAAGAAGTAATGAAATACAATGGAACCTGTATACATAGCAATCTCCTCACGAGCCTTGCCACAAGAACCAGAGAAAGAAGTGCCCAAACTGTGGTGCGCCCTCTCCCTTTGTTGCCCTCTGCATTGAACTAAAGCACCCTAGCTCATCAGTAACCTGATGAAGAAATCCCTCCACAGGAATGTTCTCTCTTGTGCTGCCTCTCCACTGAAACTGTCAGAGCTTGAATCCTCCAAGCAGATCTGCTACCAGGTAGCTGCCAGTCCTCTCAACGTGTGCACCCTCCTCCTAGCAGAAATGATCACCAGAAATAAACAGAGCCAGATCCTGAATGTCTCTCTCCACAGAAACAAGCGCCCAAGCTCTCCTCTCCCTATGCATCAGATCTCATCTCAATATGACAAGACCTCCTCCTCTGATGAGCAAATGAAGGAAACAAAATGCGCCCTCCTCTTCAAGATGCGCCCCTCCTCCATGAAAATGCTCCCTCTTAGAAATGGAAGCTATGGCTCCATGAAAATGCTCTCCATGCAAGCTCAAACCAACCTCAAGCTTCTCCTCAAGCTCTCAAGGGTTTTACTCAAACCCTCATGAAGTGCGCCCTCCTTCTCCTCAAGAAATGCGCCCTCCTTCTCTTCTCCAAAACTCTCAAGTGAAGAATGAGTCTCAAAAATACTTTTACCCTTTCTTTAGCCTCTTCATGCGAACCCTAAAAGATCAATGGCCTAGATTAGATCTAGCCAAGTCTAATCAATGGGTGAGATCAACTCCAAAAATCTCACTTAGGAAACCCACTTTCCTTAGTTGCTTTATGTCTATTAATTCACCCACATTGTGAATTAATTGTCACTTTATGACTTGAGTGACATATTTCACTTTTGACTGAAAACTCCTAAGTCAAAGTGAAATTAGAATCATAAAGTAAAGTACAAGGGTAATAGTCTTCCCCCTTTGTGCTTAGAGACTCATAAGCACATGGGGACCACTTTCCAAGGTACCAAAATCTCAATAGAAATCACCTTTTGGATTTAAATTTGAGAGCCGACCTGTGTATGCATACATAAAGGGGTATTGCAGCCCTTAAGGGCTTGTTAAGGTCGAGTGTTGGTCCACATGTCTGCTTGGAGGAAAGATATGGGTGTGATTTGGACATTTGGCAAGACCGTGGAGGCTTGTATGCCCACTTTGGAGGATTAATGAGATCAGATTGGAGGGACGTTTTGATTTTGAAGTCCACATTTGAAGATTGTGTTGCTGATTTTTGAGCAGAAAATGGAGCGTTAAAGGGCCTTTGGAGGCTGAATGCTGCACCAAAGCCCCACCTTTTCCCTCATTTAAGGAAGTTGGTCATCTTTGAGGGCTTTTGCCCCTTGTTTGTTGTACAGGTGGCATGAGAAGCCCCAAGTTTTGTATTGTTTAGATTATTTAATCATTGAAGAGGGCCTTTTTCCCCTTCATTGGATAGATTATGGGAATTTAGTCTAAAAAATTACTATTTTAATGTAAGAGGAAGTTGAGCCTTTACCCTATAAATAGAGAGGTACTTCACTCGTTTTCATCATCAGAACTCGAGGGATTTTTCCTTTGAGAGGTCTGAATTTTCTGAAATTTTCTAGCTCTTGGATCTAGTTCGCACTTCTTGGAGAAGGATTGTTTGTGGATGTTTTTCACTTCTTGGATAATATCTTGTTGCAACTAGGGTTTTTCTTGGCATAACGACTTGGATAAGTGAGTAATTGCTGTAAGTTTTATGTGTTTGCTCATGGTATAATTGTTAATTGCTATCTTGTTGCATGTTACTTTGTCCTAGTAAAACCCTAGGAAGGAGACATAAGTCTTTCTCTCCTTTAATACTTTTGTTTGTCCAAGATTGGTGAAAGCATTAAGAGACCTAGTCTCTTGCTAAGATTCAAAGGCTTAAGGCCCAAGAGGCTTTTCACCTTAAGGTTTTGATCTTAGTCATTTGATCCTTGACCTAAGTCATCTAGAAGAGGGAAAATGACGTTTAGAGCCCAAGAGGCTTTGCACCCTAGAAATCATTTTCTCGAAGGTTTAGTCCTAAGGCCCAAGAGGCTTTGCAGCTTAGGGTTTGAACCTCATTCTTCTTGATTATATAAGTCTTTCTTCAAGTGCTTCTTGCTTGAATCCATATGCCCAATGAAAAGACATCGACCTTCAAATCTCCATTTACTTTTCTTTAACACTCTAAAGCTACCCGAACTCATTTTTCCTGGACTTCACTCTCCACATTAAGCTTCCTTGCCCTAAGTCCTAGCAATCTTAATCCAGGGAATCCCCCTTGAGTCGGAGGAGAGCTCGCTTGAAGTGAAAGAGGGTTGGTGAGGTGACGATGGCCTTCCTTCTCAGTTATGCAGCATTGCACTTGAGCTTTCAGAGTTCATTTTAACAAGTGTAAATTTGTGCAGTAACATGTATGACTTATAAAACATCCTTGCTTTATCATCAAACCAAGACCTTGTTGACCTTTTAATGGATTTTGGATTTCATTCTTGATAAAAGGAACAATACGTCAAAAACAATTTGGAGGAGGCAAAATATAGAATGAAGTAGATGGAACAAAATTTGTTTGAAGTGACGAATTAGTGGGAGCTAGTTTTTGATGTTTTTGAGAGAAAATTTTGGAAGCCAAGGCTAAATGCACAAGCTTATTTATTAAACAAAATGCCCCTTTCAAACAATGTAAGTATGAAGGTTTTTGTATTGCCCCCATAAGGCTTGGGAGACCTGTGTGAATGCATCAACATGTGGTCATAGATGGAAATTACCCACTTATTTGAAACCCTCTTTTATGATATCGATAAGGAAGTTTTTCATAAACAAGGAATAAACCAATTTGGCAAGATTGGTCTATAGACTAAATTGATACACTAGCCTGCAAACTAACTTTACAAATTAGCTTCACATACCAATTTGACAATCATAGCAAAATTGAGGACACTAGGTTCACTTATGACAACTAAAATTTATAGAGATTAAAGCATTATAAATACCCATTGGTAGGGTGCACTTTTACAAATTTTTTAGAAGCATTTTTCTTTGCATACACAGGTCTCCTTCCTTTTCTAGTCTAGTGGCTTTTTTGACTTTGAGTATCTTTATTTTCGTATGTATTTGGTAGTCCAAAGGTGTTGTAAATATTGTGAATAATTATTAGCAATACTTATCTTTTCTCATTGATAGCAATTTTTGACAAGGGGCTATTTTGCCCATATAATCTTTGTAAGAGGTCTTTCTTTATTTTATTATATATCTATGCATTTTGCATTTATGAATTGTAACTGTTATCGTAGGATTTGTACTTATGCAAAGCCCAACACAAGACCCCGAATCTTTCATAACTATGAAGATCCTATTGTTGTCACCTTAGTAAGAAATTCCCCCGTTTTAGTGATGGAAGAGGTCCACCACAAGGGAGGCTTCCTTGGTGACCTCAAGGGATCAAATTAGCAAGTATAGTAGCCAAGCCTATCGCTCCCTCTCTTCATTACCGAAAGAATGGTCTAGGACAAGGTAGTAGAAGAGGTATGAAGTTGTTTTAAATACCTGCCCGGAACAAGAACACTTTACAACATATATATGATTATTTCCAAGTCCAAACATGCAATTAATGCCTCTTTAACACACTAGACAAGATAAGTTGCAAGTGCTGTTATAAATTTGCAGCAGTAAACAATGATATGACAGCAGTAAATGATTTATAACTTCAACAACAATTAGTGCTCAGAAATGCAACAATTGACCATGAAAACTTAGCATACATCCACTAGAACATTATCCAATTGTTAGATGCAATTTCTGAATAAGTTGACCACCCTTACAAGAGTGTATGCAGCAAATTAGAGTGTTATCAGATGGCAGTAGCAAACTTTTGTAACGGAAACAAATTATCCAATGAGTTTGCAATGTTAGTGTTAGTTAGGTTAGTAGAAAGCTTGAAAGAGTTCAGAGAGTGAGTTTGTTGATCAATTCACAAAGAGGGATACATTCTTAGATTAGTTGAGTTTGTTGATCAAATGCATCTAAGCTTGAAGTTTGATCTAATTGCAACCAAGAGGTAGGATTCAAACCCTAAGGTGCAAGCACACTTGGGCCTTAGGATTTGAATCTTGAGGAGAAAGATTTCTAGGGTGCAAGCACATTTGGGCCTTAGAAATCGTTTCTCCCTTATTGTAACTTAAATTAGGTCAAAGATCAAAAGTCTAGGGCTAAAATCCTAAAGTGCTAGCACTTTAGGGCTTTAGGTTCTGACCCTAGCAAGGACACTTTCACAAATTTTGGACAAATATCACCTTGTGAGAGGAAGAAGCGCTTATGTTCCTCTCTTAGGGTTTCACCAAGCAAGACGTCTAGCATAAAATAACAAATTTACCATGTAACATTAATAGCATAAGAATAAATTGCAGAAAATTCACTTACTTTCATCCAAGAAACCATGAGATAAAACCCTAATT
>ML794354.1:147860-161440 GCA_009831015.1 Picea engelmannii | reverse complement strand
AAAAGTGACATTTTGCACTTTAACCAAAGTCAAAGTACAAATAGACATAAAGGACTAGGACAAAGTGCCAAATGACTTTCCCACATGTGCTAAGGAGGGAAAACACATGGGGAACACCTCCCAAGGTACACAAATCAACACACCATACTTCTCTCCATCTTGAATAAGCTCTCTAGCCCAAGCTGGCTTTCTTTTATGGAGGATTGTCATCTAAGGAGGTTCTTGCACTTCTACTATGTCATGGTCTTCTGGAAGTTCCTCATCAGGTTCTGCAGTTTTGGGAACCTCCCTCATAGATTCTGCAATCCTGGGATTTACAGGTTCTTCTTCATATACTTCTTCAAGCTGGCATCTTCTTGATTTCTTAAGTGTTGCTTCTTCATCAAGGGTCACGTCCCTGCTGATTTCAATGTGGCAGTGACCAGGTATGTAGATTCTAAAGGCCTTGGAGACCTCACAGTATCCCACAAATATTTCCTTCTTTTCCTGAAGGGTCCAACTTGTGTCTCTTTTCTTTAGGTATATGAAAAAACACTGGACAGCCAAATATTTTGAGATGGCTTACCTCTGGCTTCTTTCCGGTGAACATCTCTTCCGATGTCTTGAACCCAAGTGTGCTATGGGATAATCGGTTCTGCACATAAACAGCTGCCATTGCTGCTTCTGCCCATAAGCACATAGGAGGATCTTGATCTTCACAGCTTCCAGCATGATTTTGTTCTTCCGTTCTGTTGTGGATTATAAGGAGTAGTGAGTTCCCTCTTGATTCCCACATCTTTGTAGAAGTTCACGAACTCCTTTGAGGTGTATTCTCCTCCATTATCTGACCTGAGTATCTTAATCTTCCTTTCAGAAGGGTTCTCTATCAAGGCTTGAATTCCTTGACCTTGCTGAACACTTCAAATATATCCAGGTCTTACGAGAATAATCATCAATGAATGATACATAGTGTACATACCCACTAATGGAGGACGATGGCATTGGGCCACACACATCTGAATGAATGAGCTCTAGGACTCCTTCTGCCTTCCTGTCCCTCTTTGGAAAAGGGTTCTTGATATTTTTCCCTTGCACACATCCATTGCATATGCCTTCCTGATCAACCTTGAGTTCTGGTAAACTTGTGACAGCTTTGCATATGTATGGTAGCACCTTGTAGTTGATGTGAGAAAATCTTCTATGCCAAGATTCTTCGATGGTGTGGGTCATGGCAGCTTCTAAGTGACCCTTTAGCTTATGCAAGCTACCTTCTTCTCTTCCAATGATGATTGCTTCATCTATGGTCTCTTCTTTATCACGTTGCCTTCTGCAACCTTCACCATAGCTTCCTCAAGGTTATTACATGTGACCTGGAGCAAGGTCAACAAAACAGCAAGCAAGAATAATATCCCTCTAATAATATAAAGCAATAGTACGAACAATCATCACAATAGCTCCTTTAGAGCTATCACTTATAATTTATTTGAAGCAAAGATTAAAGGTAAGGAATACAATACAAAATGAGGTCAACACTCTTATAGTGTTGTGACCAAGGATTCTTCCATGGCAACCTGAAACTAACACACAAGGTTTATCCTAGAGGAGATGTTAGTTGTATCAAGCAAAGCAGATACCTCTATATGCTCACATGCTATTAGGTATGATACTTTACAAAGACTGTTATCTCAACTATAGTCATCAATTTGCCATGTGTACCTTTGAATCTTATCAACTTGATTTAATCAAACCTGGAGCCTTGTCTTCAAGAATGAGTGCTTGCTTTTCTTCAGGTCTTCTTCACTCAAGTGACGAGTGCTTTCTTCAACCTGTCTTCTGTACTGAGACAATACACTATCTCGACAAAAGGTTAGGTTAGAGGATAAGCTCTATGATCAACTTTTAATCCTTCCAATAATTTGATCACAGCTTCAACATGCAACACTAATAATGTCATGACAAATAGATGCATATCAGAATAATCACACCTGGGTTGCATCATTCCTCTGAATGTGTTGGATCTTGAGATCCTTCTGGATCTATGACAAGAGATCCCTTCTCCTGCAAATACTCTTTAGGGTTTAACCATTAAACATATGTGAGTACATACCTCTGGTGACATTTGCAGTTAGTGGCTCCATCTGGTAGCAGCGGTAATCATTACCAACTCTTAAGAAAACTTCAACGGTGATTGCAACTAGTCTTACGGCTGCAATTGCAACTGATGCTGCAACTGCAACTGATGCTGCAACTGCTACTGCAACTGGTTCTGAAACTGCAACTGCAAATTAGGGTTTTATGAGAAAACCCTAATTTTTCAAATTTCAAATTTTGAAATTCTGATCCATGGAATAGTTGCACTGGGCTGAGGCGAGTATGTTGGTGAAGTCGGAATTTCAAAAATCCAACTTTTACCCCCTCAAACTTGATCTGCGGATTTCTGGACTGGTGCTTCTGGTTTTTTCTGGTACTTCTGGTACTCTGGTTTTCTGGTTTTCTGGTACTTTGTGAAACTAGGGTTTCACTTTCCGGGAGATCTAGCCACTGAAAAGGTGTGCTTTAAGTGCCAAAATGATCCTTGGGGGAGGGCGCAATTTTCTAGGTAGTTTTGGAGCTGAAAAGATTCACTTTTGAAAAACCCAAATTTTTGGGTACGGTAACAGTGACGGTTTTCTTCTTGCGAAATATGCTTCCTTCAAGGTGGCTCTGATACCATGTTAATGTTTATGCCATTATTATAGTTCTTTGCATTTCAATAGATAAGAACAACATAAGAAAAAGATCACTGAGAAATACACATTCAAAAGAGACACAACATTTATCCTGGGAAACCCTCTAGGGGAAGAAAACCCAACAAAAACTTCCTTATCATAAATTTCCAATACAATGTTCAAGAGATAACTCAAACCAATACAGATAGTCCTCTCCAAAAGATGTGCCACTCTTCTCCCTCTCTTCAATTGGTAATTGCAGCTTGCCCTATAAGAGAATGAGCAAGTGAGTTGTGTGTTAAAGTGAGGCGCTAGCCTCTCTATATATACAAGTCTGGCACGTGTGAAGGGTCTTCACTGGTAGGGCCGACTTCTCACTCTGGGTGGGTAAACCCACCTTTAATTTAATTATGGGTCTCAATAATAACTGTTGGGGCCGACTTCTTATTCTGCCTATTACAATTGCCCGATGACCAATCCGCAAAAGGGGATTTGGTCCTAATACAATTACCAACATGATTAATCCACAATGGGGATTAATCCTATGAATAAAATAGCAATAATAATAAGAATACTCTTTGCAGTTACATTATTTTAACAAACACAAGCCCCCAAAGCCCATCAACAAGCCCATGAAGCCCCAAGCTCCAATCCAAGGGGGTTTTCACCAAAACGAAAGTGCAATGAGGTGTCAATGAAGATTATCACATGCCCGACACCAAGGCCACTTGTGGGAATACCTCTCGAAGCTACAAAAACATCAACAAGAACAACCTGCAAAAGGTTGTTAGTCTGACCCGAAATTTTCCAAGTAAAAAAGGTACATGCGGGGTTAGTAAAATCAGCTAAAAATCAATAATAAAATGATGTTCTAGTAACTTTTTGTTTGGTATTAGGACAGCGAACAGCAAGCACTTAATCTTGCCTAAATATGACAAATAAAGTTCTAATCTTTAATCTATCTTTTAGTACTAAGATCTAGCTTTGAAAATTTACTAAAAGATAACTTTCCTGACTAGATGTACTTAATGATTTATAATTGAAAGTGAAATGTAGATCTATGCATGCATGCAAATGAATCTACTTTAGATTTAGATTTCAAACATAGACCTAGATTTTGCATGCAAAAAGGTAAACAGAAAATA
Organism: Picea engelmannii; assembly: GCA_009831015.1. Lineage (NCBI taxonomy): Eukaryota > Viridiplantae > Streptophyta > Pinopsida > Pinales > Pinaceae > Picea > Picea engelmannii. Next base: position 157,608 of record ML794354.1, on the reverse strand, counting down.
TTGAATAATAGAGAAGAGAGAGAGAGAGAGAGAAGGCTTGAGATGTGGAACTTCTTTAGGCTTTGGGGTCTTCGGTATTGTACAGAGGGACTTTGTTCTCTAAAGCCTTCGAGCTTACGTAAGGTTGCTCAAGGCTGATCCAACCACTTCTCCAAGGATGAGAAACCTATAAAAGCTAAATGAGGTGATCCCTACACAAGAAACTTAGATAGTATGTCAATAGTAATTACAACCGAAGTACATACAAAGCTACAATCTCTACTGTAAGAATGCAATAAGATCTTAAAAATTGATTAGCTTAAAAGATCCTATCATACTGGGTGATAGCACCCCTTCAAAGGTCAAAATAACGAAAATACATGCAATAATTAAGCCTACAGTTACCTTGTGTTGATATTATGGTAGTTACAGGAGGTATTAACCTCCATATGTAACCTTTGACTAGAACAGAATATTCTGAAAGCAAGAAAAACCCTAAACATATGTGTGACAACCCTGGAAGACAAGTCGGCTCAGCAGAATAAGTAATATTGAAGTATTATATGCAGAAAAGGACAGGTCGACCTTGCTTGAAGAGACACCTGTTCACCTGGCCAGATTAGTATAAATAGAGGACGTCTTGGCTCATTTGTTCACTCACTCACACACTCTCAGTCACCTAGAAACAGTGTGCAAGTTTGGAGGAGGAGCAGCAGCAGCTACAATTGTATAGCTTTCTCTTTTTCAGTCTTTCTGGTACTTTCTCTTGTGCGCTACCCTTGGAGAAGGTGCGCTCTCTTGGTTATTTGTTGGTTATGGTGTGGCTTCGTGGAATCATTCTTTCTATCAAAGGTTAAGGTGCTCGGGGTGGCTTTATGCCTATGGTTGGGTGACAATGGTGTAGCATTATCTATGGTTAAACGAGCACATCAAACATTATTCTAATAGGTTATGGCCCTAGACCACCTTCAGGACAGTCTAACCACTGGAAGGTAGCATGGCAATTCTTTGTTAAGCTCGTTGTGGCACCAGTTGCAGCTACAACTAGGCTTTCTGATTTTGCAATTGCAGCAAACCCTAAACCAACTCTTTGGGCACCTTCAGTTAAGCATTGGACCTAATTTCTAGATATTCTAGTGCGCCCTAGCCTAGCACACCCTCTGGTACCCTTATCCAACAAAAACGTCAAGTTTGAGTTTTTGGGTCAAAGTCAAAGTTTGACTGGTCAAAGTCAAAGGTTGACTTTTGGTCAAAATTGATTTTTGTGGTCAAAGTTGAAATTTTAGGGTTTCTAGCATGTTCTAATCATTGAACCTTTTTTATTCAATTTCTAACCTCTTTTTGTCAAGATGGTGTCTAGTTTCAGATTAGAAGACAAGTTGAACGATACTACAAATTTCAAAGGTATGGACTTGTATATTCTTTTCAAGTTATATCATCCAACAAAGCATGAGTGTGTTTGTAGGGGATGTACAAGAGACCTTATCCAAGCAATGAATTCAATACATTCAGAGGAACAAGCACAGCCTCCCTAGCAGTGAAGACTCCAGGTTTGATTATTTAAAATTGATATGTCTCTAGTTGTTATGGCATTATTATGATCTTCTGATGCATCTTGATCTATTGAAGTTATGATCATTATACTAACTCCTTAATACTAGAGATACACTTGTTGATCTCCTCTCTAGGAGATATTCTTGTTCTTATGTAAATGCTTATTGCTTACGAGATGAAGTTGATCTCCTTTAGGAGATGCTCTTGGTTACTGACCTAGACTCCAGGCAGGATATCTTCCATAGAGGATACCATGGAGATTTTGTTGTTCTTGTTTCTTGTTTCGGGCAGGTCATAAGAGATAAATCTGAGAGGGAGTCAGACTCAGAGGAGTCAGTGATCAAGAAGAAGCCAGCATAGTTTCGTGACACTTTGCAGAATGCAAAGGGGCATGCAGGAGACGGAAGCGTGGTCCGAGGATTCTCTCAGATAGCGGGAGTTGATTTCAAAATTTTGAGATGAAGGATCTTGACCGGATCAGAAGCGTGGCTGACACCAGATGAGATCTTCAGTGAGGAGACTGAAGAGGTTTAGCATGATGGACAGGAAGTCAATGGCCTAAGCTATGACGACACATCTGAGGAAGTTGTGTGATGGGATAGACATTTGCTTTGCAGAGAGCACCTTGTGCCAGTATATGGTTGAGCCATGATCGTATTGTTGGGTTACAGCACAGCATGCAGGTACCTATGTTGTGGTACAGATAGATATGATTGGTCTCCGATGATGAAGTATAGCTGTCGGGATATATAGTTTTTGGATTGGAAGTGCAGAAGACAGATCTAGCACCTGGGGTGCTACTCCAGCTTGGGATCCAGCAGGGAAGCAGATATCTGTAGCACTCAATCATATATCATAGTCAGTGACGCAAGATATGAAGCAGGGTGGCTTTTCGAAGCATCTTGCAGGACTTCATCAGAGACATGGTGTAGGAAGGAGCAGTGAGGCTCCATCGCTTATCCACAGATGAGCAAATAGTTGACATTTGCACTAAGCCTCTGTCTGGGACAAGCTTGGCAGGAATGCAAATGTTTCCCTGGGGGAGTATTGATGATTGCAGCATCGTGTCGATATTCCAAGATTGATCAGACGGACTTGATCATGTGGGAATAGGCCCAGATGTAATCTTCAACGGACTGAAGATTCGAGTTGTTGCTAGATATCCTATGTGTGAATTGCATCGGGCCTTGAAACTCTCATGAGTAGGTGAGTAGCCCCGATAAGCGTCGGGCCGACTCTATCTCCACAAGAACTGCGCTGCAGACCAGGGGAGATAGGGAACATCTACATCCGGAGTAGATGTGCCCCGACATAGTCTTCGACAGACTGAAGGCTCGAGGTGCTTTAGGTGCAATTCCACATGTCTGATAGCATCGAGCTAAATGCATTCACGGAGTGATCCTATGAGAGGATCACCATGAGGTGTTTGTGGCTTCGATGTGGTCATAATTCTTGTCATGGGACAAGAACGACCCGAGGTGCTAGACACACGTGCCCGATAGCATTGAGCTAAATGCATTCACGGAGTAATCCTATGAGAGGATCAACTATGAGGTGAATGTGGCTCTGATAAGATCACAATTCTTGTCATGGGACAAGAATGCCCCGAGGTGCTAGACACATGTTGGTGGAGATGGATCATCAATATAGCTAAATGAGGCTCGTGGATATTGTGATGATATGTTTTGATACTAGATTGCTACCAGATGATGTTGATAGTAATGATGATACTCACAACCTGGGTGTAGTCATGGGTGAGCACGTCATGCGGGTGTAGCCCATGATAATGATGGTGACACACACTACGAGGTGTAGCTCTAGTGTTTTCTAGTGGGTTGTGGCACCTAGACAAGATTGACAGGTCCACATGGGTGTAGCCATGTCTGACGTCATGATGCTACCGGTAGCATGGTTTGTGTAACCATGACAAGACGATCATGGCATAGCGAGCAAGGCTATGAAGACCAGAAGGGAACATCATGGTTAAATACCTCCCTAGCTAAGAGGGAGAGTTGATATTATGGTAGTTGCGGGAGCTATTAACCTCCATATGTAACCTTTGGCTAGAATAGAATATTCTGAAAGAAAGAGAAACCCTAAACAGATGTGTGAAAACCCTAGAAGACAAGTCGGCCCTGCTTGAAGAGACACGTGTTCACTTGGCCAAGTTAGTATAAATAGAGGACGCCTTGGCTTATTTGTTCACTCACTCACACACTCTCAGTCACCCAGAAACAGTGCGCAAGTTTGGAGGAGGAGGAGCAGCAACTGCAGTTGTACAGTTTTCTCTTTCTCAGTCTTTCTGGTACTTTCTCTTGTGCGCTACCCTTGGAGAAGGTGCGCTCTCTTGGTTATTTGTTGATTATGGTGTGGCTTCCTGGAATCATTCTTTCTATCAAAGGTTAAGGTGCTCGAGGTGGCTTTATGCCTATGGTTGGGTGACAATGGTGTAGCATTGTCTATGGTTAAACGAGCACATCAAACATTATTCTAACACCTTGTGTATTCAGCACTAAACAAAATAGCATCCACACAACATGTACACAGCGTCGACGTGACCTCCAAAGTCTTTCTTTTATTCCAAAATAGTATTACAATAGTAGTACACTCAAGCTGGCCCAAACTCTTGTTCACCAAATGAGGAGGGGTCGACCTGCATAAATACACCAAGAGGGTGCAATTCCCAATGTGAGGGGCGCACTTTCCAAAGTGGGATGAGCCAACTGTTAGGAGAAAATGTGCCACCACTCAAGCAAACCAAGAGAGATGGCAACACAACTCAAGAGAAGAGGGATGGAGGGAGGGAGAAAATGTGCCACACCTTTCTTGAGTGTAGATTCGCCTATCCTTGGGATTCACTCCTTGAAGGAGAGTGCGCCTCTCTCAAGAGAGAGGGTGCACCTCTCCTTGAGATCTTCATCAACTAAACTCAACTCTCCACTAACTCTTTCCTAACTCGCCTCAAGTGCCACTAACCAGCAATGAGGGAGAGTGAACTGGAGACAAGTCAAAAACATGTCCCCGACATGCTTCCTTAAAAATAGGGAGAGAATTAATTCACCTTTTTGAGGAAATAATTGATTTTTATGGGTAGAAATCGATTATTTTGCTTGAAAAGGGGGTACTAGGGTAAAGGGAGTATTATGAGTTAGAAAATATTACTCCCCTAGGTGTTTAAAACCTCTTACTACAACTTATTAATAAATTACATAAAATTACAAAGTAAAACATCATTTTAACTAGATATTTTACGTTAAAAAATCATAGAAGGACCTAATGCATGTCCATAAGACTCGGGACAAATGACTAGCATGGTAATATACATTTGACACTAGACCTGGACAAAACACATTAAGGCACAGACATTAGGACACACTCTAGCTTTGGAGGTATGAGTGAAAAAAACTTAGAACATTATAAGTCGTTGAAGTGAGGTATAATGGACCAAGTGAAAAAAAACACTCTAGAGTATGCACTAATAACCATGTCTTAGGTGAGTTGAGCCTTTTACATACAGGAGACCTCATGCTAGCTCATTTTATACAATTCCCCCTAGGGAGGTATGGAACATGCATAGAAGAAGAAGAAGAAGAAGAGGCAATGGTGCCCGGCAAGACTTCTAGACTCTGAATTTGAACAAGTGCCTTGTTCAACGTTGCGAATCATCCTAAGTCCTCCTTGGTGCAACTGGGAGGTAACAAGTTGTATCTGGGCTAGAATCCTTCGCCCTGATGAGGACTTGTTGGTTCTTGAACTCAACTGTAAATCCCTTATCCTCCATGACCAAAACTGAAAGAAAATTCTCCTTCACGCCTGGTACAAACAAGACATCATCAAAATCTAAAGAACTACCTGACTTGAATTGGAAGGGAATATTACCAGCTCCTGCTACTAAGTACTTGGCATCATCACCAAGCTCAACCTATACTCTTGAGTCCTGCTTCTTCAGACCAGAAAACAACTGCCAAACGGATGTCATATGTCGAGATGCCCCACTGTCCACATACCACACATTCATAGGAATCATGTTAGTAGAAAGGAAAGATACCAACGAGAAATCCTTCTCGAACTTGGCAGCAAACTCGTTCATCTAAGTTTCTGCAGAGGCTACTACTTGCTTCCCTTTACCCTTCTTCTTATCTAGACGTTGTAATGCATAATGATCGTGCTTATGACAATTTAAGCACACTTGATTTTACTCAAGTCCTTCTTTCCTAGTTGTGAGGTTAACTCCTCACTCTTTCCCTTACCCTTGCTAGGTCCTTTACGTTTTCCCTTATTTCACTAACCAAATAGAGCTAGGTTCTCTTCACCATCCTTATTGTTGACCTTTGACTCCATCCAAGTCTCCTCCTAGATACACTCATCCCAAAGACTCTCAAATAAAGGAAGGTTTTCTCGAGCACAAATACCTTTGACAAATGGTTCCCATGAAGTTGGGAAACCATTCAGAGCCATGTTCACTAGCTATGCATCTTCAACCTTTTCCCCAACTGTTGCAAGTTGATCACAAATCTGTGTGATCTTCATAACGTAACCGATGACTATGTTTGATCTGGTCATCACTATGGATATGAGTTTCTTTTGCAATACCATCTTCCTATTTATGTTATGACTCTAGTAGAGCCTAGCCAAGGCATCAAGCATCAACTCCTTCATTGTCTTCTACTTGGATACACGAGGGATTGAATGATCCTTTATGGCATCCAAGACCATCCACTTGGCCTTCACTTCCCTCTTGTTGTGAGCTACCAACTACTATGTATTTGTAGGCAAAGTCGCAACGTTCTTGATAATATCCTAGAGATCATTCTCTTCTAGTAAGAGTGTAACCCTCACCTTCCATGTTAATAAATTCAAAGCACCATCCAATATGTCCTCAAACCTGATGTACGTTGCTACCATCTCTAAGATCTATTGCACAAACTCCCAAATCTGAAAATAAAACTTTGAAACCCTCTCACTACTAGTCCTTCTTCCCTGCAATTGATTTACCACTACAAATCCTAGAGAATCTCAACCAAAGAAATAAGCTTTAATACCATGTGAAAATTCCCCAAGCCCTATGTAACTAAAGTCCTTATGATCTCAATCAAAAAAGTAGATTGTTGAATTTAATTAATGCAGAAATAAATTTCAGACCATAGCAATAATCACACAATAGCTGGAAATTAAATAGCAGAAGCATAAAAATTAATTTCACACAACATTGGTAATTACTCCTTCAAAACTAGTTTTTCATTCCTTCCAAAAACTTACAAAGAAACCTCCACAAGCTGCTTTAAACCGGCAGTTGCAAAAATATGAAAATCACCCTGAACTGAGCTTGTATAGTCTTTGACTGAGAGGTACAGCTTGCTGGAAGAAACCAGAAACAGTAGAAAATTGTTGTACAGCCTGCAAGACAGCCTATACAACTTGTCTATACCACTGTTCGGATCCATACCATATTGTTCGTACAATTAAACGTACTTCTATACGATTGTACGAATTGTTGTCTCGAATTTTGTGCTACCCGAAAATGTCTCTTCCTTGACTGCCTGCTCTCTCTCTCTCAATCACTCAACCTGCTCAATTGTTCATGTGTTCTTGTGTGTTTGAACTTTGAACTCTCTATCTTGACTTGTCTTTATAGTTTTATCTGAGACCAAAACCCTAATTTAGTTTTTAGATTACTCCTAGTCTAAATCATGCATGCATGAAATATACATTTTAGACTCAGTTGCTAAAAATAAGACTTTCACTTTTTAACTAAAGTGAATTACAAAATAGAAATTACTTTTAGAAAATAGAATCACTTTTCGAAAATAGAATTACTTTTCGAAAATATCTCGAACTACTTCTCGCACATTCACACAGAACCTATGCAAAAGTTTATGTCCAAGCTATAATTCTAAACATCTCTACTATTTTATCCTTTGTTAAGATGCAGGCTTGAGACCACCTCTAGCAAAGTGTTGATGGAGGGGTGAACGGCCCCCTTCCTTCCTGTTCTCCTCATTCTTGGGTTGGGACCAACCAAGGAAATAGCCTCTTAATATACATTATGTTTCACTCCCTCCATAATTTCGTACGCATGCAAGCTATGTTTCTAAACTCTTAACACAATTCATTTCTAAAAATCTCACCACAACAAGCACAATCCATGTTGATGTGATAATAAGATATTCACAAAGAAAATACTGCAAGTCGCAACAAGACATGATGATCATGCATTGTGGTTGAATGTGTTGGATTAGAGGAAAGAAGGAAAAACAGTGAGTTTTTAGCAGTGGTTATTGTTACCCCCCCTGCCTAGGGGTAACTGGAGGAGATCATGTCTCGAGGCCTACAATGGAGAACATGATCTACACCATGATGATGATGATCGGCATATCCACGGATGGCAACCCAACAACCACCCTCATTTACCTTCCAGCACAGATCAACCAAGGCTCATCACATTCAAGCAACCTAGAGTGTGGGAGATGGTAAGTTATTGTCACCATGAGGTATGTTAGTCCTTGTTTCATGCAAAATGTTGTACTTAATTTGCCGGGCATGTGGATGAACATCTTTGGTTGAAGTCAGATAATGGATCATTGGTTTGGGAAATTGTGTCAGTTGCCTTGTTTCACCTTGGTGGTTAGCTTCTATGCCCTAGTCTCATGTTGTCAACGCCCAAGGAAAAGGGCTAATACTGGGGAGGCCTCCCAAGGGTAACATTCTGCTCCTGACCATACTTAACACTTGCCATCCTGTATCCTCTCATGTTATACTAAACTTCGGCTATGGTCCATTCTTTCATGAGAAGAGGGGCTAAAGGCCTAGAGGTTGTTTCACGGCACTATAAAAGAATAAGAAAATGATGCTAGAAAAGAAAGTGAACATATCAAACCAGGACCAATAAAAGCCAATCCAACTTGAGCTCTACTCATTCAATGCTCGCCCCCGGTCCCAAAAAAGTAATGTTATAGCCTAAAACCCTATATAAAGGGGACTCGCAAATTTGCAAATATAAATGAAAGCATTGACTAGAAAAAGGCAAAAAGGGATCTGGAAAAAGGTGGCACGCAAATATTGGGTAACTCAAGAGCAAGCGCGCCCTCCAAAAAGGCATTCATAGAGATGGATTAACACCATAAGCCATGAAGGAAGCCCTAAACCATATCACGTTCACACTTACTCTTGGTGGGTTTTTACTTTCCCTTGTCACTCTCGGGACCTATCCCTCTACCTGGGTTACTTTCCCTTGTCACTCTCGAGACCTATAAGGTTGGATGAAGACCCTCCCATACTTAAACTTGGTAACTCACATGGGGTCCTAGGCTAGTGTGATGCTTGAAGGGGATACTGAGGTGAATTATCTTGCATGGCTTATATCTTAAGTTGCAGCTTACTTTGTATGGTTTAAGGACTAATGTTTCTTGTGAACTTTGGCTGTTTTATACTTTGGCTTGTTTTGGATGCCCCTGACATGGTTCTTGAGGGACGTCCTGGGCTTGTGCCCAGAACTTTGTACCTTAACGCAGAACTTTGGCACATGTGATGGAGAGCAATGGATCATCCAATGACTCACCATCCTCAAACAGTGGCTCTCACATTCTCAGGACCTTGGACGATGGACAGATGGGCTTGGTTTGAGCAGTTTTGGTCATTGTGCCACACATATGGGTTAGAAGCCCCACAGGCTAGGCAAAGTACCCCAAGGCTTTTGTGTGCAAAGGATGGAGGACGTTGCAGTAGCAGGTGTTTTGACATCACTTGGAGACGTGATTGCAACCCTCTCAGCCTTGGATGTGGTCTTTGGAGGCCCTTGATGTCACCTTCTAGCCCTTGAAGTCATCTTCTTGGCTAGGGTTTTGATGGATGGATGGGTACCAGAGATGATTGGCATGGCTTGGGGTGAGGAGACACCTCCACACTCTTTCACCCTTAGAGGATGCCACTTGGCCTTTGGCGGCCCAACATTTGCCTTTAGGGGATGACATCACCCTCTCCTAGCTTGACATCACCCTTTTAAAGCATGACATCACCGTTTTTAGGGTTTTATGATGTCTTTTTGTATTTTGGCATTATGTTGAGGTAAATTAAGGGGTCGGCCCCACTCATATTCTATTGTTGACAAATTATGTGGACAAATCATGTTAGGGTTGCCTCATATAAAAAGACAAACCCTATTTTCATTTTGGATCAACACAACTCTCACTTGAGAGACTCTACTGAAATTTTCACC
>ML794354.1:124427-138065 GCA_009831015.1 Picea engelmannii | reverse complement strand
TCACTTTTGACTTAAAACTCCTAAGTCAAAGTGAAATTAGAATCATAAAGTAAAGTACAAGGGTAATAGTCTTCCCCCTTTGTGCTTAGAGACTCATAAGCACATGGGGACCACTTTCCAAGGTACCCAAATCTCAACAAGATGCCACTATAGTGGAGGCACCTCCTAATAGGATGGTGCCATCTACAAATTGGGAATGGTTTTTACCTTTGACTCACCTTACCACCTGGATACCTAGAAGAAAACCTAGTCATTCGAATTCCAGCGTCCTGCTTAAGGATTCAACCATTATTATATACAATAATGGAGAAAGAGGACAGACTTGTCAAAGCCAAAGGAAGTGGGTCACCCATTGACTAAAGAACAGATTCAAGGATTTTTTATACAAGCTTCAATCCAATGGATAAATGCAGGACAAAAACCAAATTTAGCTAAAACTTGAAAAGGTGACTTACTAGGTCGAAGGCATTGGCCATGTCAATTTTAATAGCCATGCCCTTTTCCTTATGAATCCTGCTTGAATGAATAGTCTCTTAGACAAGAATGATATTGTTAATAATTTGTATTTGAGCCATGAAGCCACATTGGTTTTCAAAGATCATCTTTGGGAGGAGGGGTTTTATCCGATTGGCTATGACCTTGGATAGGATCTTACAGGAGGCGTTGCATAGGGAGATCAGCCTAAACCGGGAGAAGGAGGAAGGGTTAGACTCCTTGGGGATAAGAGCAAGGAAGGTAGAGTTAATGGCACCACCCACTCTAAAGGATTTATGAACATACCTTAGCATGAGGAGCAGGTCTATCTTGATCAAGTGCCAACACAAATGAAAGAAATGAATGGAAAAGCCATTACGACAAGGAGCTTTGTCTGGATCCACACTCCAAATGACAAATAACACTTCCTCTTCTTTAATTTCCTGAGTGAGGACTACATTATCTTCCGGGGAGATGATACTCGGAACGTTGGACAACATTCTGAAACATTTGTTTATTCTACCATGTCCCCAGATGTGTAGAGCTCTTCATAGTGGTGGACTGCCTCCCCTTTTATGTCATCAAAGGAATGAAGAATTGACCCATCTCTTGCTTTGATTTCCTTGACGTTTTTCTTCCTAATTCTAGCTCGAGCTTGCTTGTGAAAGAAGGATGTATTCCCATCCCCTACCTGAAGCCACAAACTTCTAGATTTGAGTCTCCAAACGGATTCCTCCACATGGAGTGCCTTTTGATATGCCTAGAAAGTTGTCTTTTCTTCCTGAAGAAGGTCAATGGAGACCGGCTCAATTTCAATTTTAGCCTGGAATTGTTCCAAAGATTCCTTGACTGCCTAGAAAGCTGTCTTTTCTTCCTGAAGAAGGTCAATGGAGACCAGTTCAATTTCAATTTTAGCGTGGACTTGTTCCAAAGATTCTTTGACTTTGAGTTTATCTTGGTCGAGACTAAAAAGCCTAGCTTTCGCCCAACTCTTTAGTTCTTTTTTAGTGATTTGGACTTTTTGTTCCCATATGAAGGTAGAGGAGCCATTGACCCATTGATGTTAGACTTCCATTATTATTTCCATTACTGTCTCTTCTTGGACCCAAAGGGGGTTAAAAGGAAATGGAATAGGCCCAAGATTCTGAGCTTCTTGTATATCGAGACGAATGGATCGATGGTCCAACATTGACTAGGGAATGATGCTTGATTTCACCGTATATGAAGCCTCAAAGAAACTGCTATGAACCAGAAAACGATCTAATCTAGCTGCGATATGGCCTGGCCCGAGTCTTTTGTTGGTCCATGTGAATTTACCATGAGAGGGCTTGATGTCCATAAAATCTTCATAAGCAATGATATATTCCATCCTTTCTCTAAACTGATCACGAAGAATGCTTTCCCCCTCTTTTCTCCTACCCACCAAGGGTGGTGTTGAAGTTCCCAACTATGATGCAGTTGTGCCAGATTTCTTTATCACACAAAGATGCCAGCGAGTCCCAACATGCAAGCTTTTCCCTGTAACTCATAGGCACATATACATTGATAGCAGTGAGTCTTTCTCCTAACTGACAATGAATGAGAGAAGTACATAACCAATGATGAGTATTGAAACTATAATCTAGGTTGAACATGTCACAATTCCAGATGGTGCATAAGCCACCAGACGCACCTCTAGCATTGACGACGTGCCCCTCATTGCAATTCCAAAACTTTTTACTTGTTTCTAGGGCTTCAGAAGCCCTGAGCTTGGTTTCCTGAAGTAGAAGGATTGAGGGACATTCTGATTTTAAAAGATCCTTCACTGAAACTATTTATGTTTGACTGCCTAAACCCCTACAATTCCAGGAAACCATTATTAACTACATTTCTTGCTTGATTTGCGAATCCCTCCCATAGGAGGGTTGGATCCGCTTTGATTTTTGGTCGTTCTGGGCCCCATGCCATAGTTTTCTAAGATTCGTTGTCTACCCAAATATTTTACTTGCTCTGCTTTAGATTCTCACCTTTCCTTTGAGGGTTTTCTACCTCTTCGTTTGTGGGACTTCCCACCCCCTACATCTTCCTTTGAATCTTCGTCAGAATTATAATCAACGGGACAAGGGGGATTAGAGGGGAAAGAGGCGCTGCCAAAGAAATGAATGGTCCCAGAGGGAGAAGGGCTTGAACCATCTACGTGATCAGAAGGGGGAGGATCAACGATAGCATGCAGGGCGGGATCGAAGGTCCCATCAAGGGGGAGGGAGTCAGGGAAGGGGACAAACTGAGAAGGGAGAGGAACAGGGGGGTCAAGAATATCAAAGTGGGAGAGGACTTCATATCTGTTACTAGAAGGACCAGAGGCTGACCCAGAATGTCCATGAACCTCAAGAATGCACTTGGGTTGAGCTAATTCGGGAGTGTTAAAATTAATGCAGCTGCAAGAGCCATTCTCCGGAAGGATGGCAAAGACCCTAGTTGAGATCTAGGGCCCCCAGTACACTCCTAGGGTTCTTGGTCTGGGACCAAGCAGTTAGAGCCATGACAAAATACCCTAGTCAGGGCCCCCAGTGTATTGTTGGGGTTCTTGGTCAAGGACCAAGCAGTTTGATGGTTAGATGTGTTCTAGGGCCCCTGGACACATCCAGGGAATCCTTGTTCGTGCTTGGATTGATCCTTGGTTGTGTACCTTGGTGGATAAGACCCTAGTTGTGATCTAGGGCCCCCAGATGTGTTCTAGGGTATCTTGGTCTAGGACCAGGCAGTTTCTTGGTTAACTACCAAGTTGAGATAATGTGTGACCCTCTTCTCTCCCGGGATGGTCCATGAGACCTAGGAGCAGTTAAGAAGAAGGGCATGATCACATCATTGACCTTCCTCATATGTTGGGATGATAAAAGCTTATAAGTTATATCATGAGACTCATGTGGACATTATGCCATTAAAGAAGAACTTACCTTGTTGACTTTGTCTTGAAAACACCCTTGCTTGAGTTACGTCCCTTAATTGTTGTGTGGGTTTTTGGTTTGGTTCTTTGCTTCTTCCTAAAGAAAGCTAGCCGCCTTGATTTTGGATCCCCTCTCCTTGACTTGTTATCCCCTTGTTGACTTTTATGATTTAACAATTAATATTTTATGTTATAAAATATTATTTGTTTATTTATTTATTTATTAGGGTTTAAACCTAACCCTAAAGTTACGACTAAATAAACTAGCCCTAACCTACCCACCAAAACTATAAATTAGAGTGATATATCCTCACTCAACACACTCACTCTCTCTCCTAACCGAGTTTTTGGTCTGAGGTTTCTACGACCCCTATTGTTCAGTTGTTATGTGGTTGCGGGCCCCTCTATGACAGATTTTTGGTGTGTTAAGGTTTGCTCAGCCACCGTGAGCTTACCCTCTCCAGTCTCCTGCTGTCGCTGACCCTAACGGTCTTTTTCAGCCAGTAGCATGCCTCTCTCTGGTTGTTGTTTGAAGTCTCTGGTTTCTATTGGTGGTGTCGCCTTTTTTGTTAGGTGCTTCTCTTGCTGGTGCTCTTGCTGGTACAGCCTTCTCTTGTTGGTACAGTCCTCTCCTGCTGGTACAGCCTCCTCTTGCTGGTACAACCATGTTTTGCTGATGATCGTCTTGCTGCCCTGTGGGTGTTGCCACTATTATGGAACTGTTGTAAGAGTCTTTTTGTGGACTGTAAGAGTAAAGGTTGCTTGGGTTTTTTTTTCCAGCCCTGGTTTGAACAAGAGCTTTTCATTCAGCCCTATTACTTGACAGTGGCATGGTCTCTTGTTGTTTTCTGGTCCACTACCCTTAAAAGTTCTTCTTGGCAATTTTGTTCTAAGGATCATGATGAGATCTACCCTGAGGGTTTGATCAATGATCCCTTAAAGCTTTTTCTGAGCATACATCTAAGAGGATAACATCAACATATCAGGTAAATTTGTTCTTTGTTTGGCTAAGGTAATTCTCAAATTTATGTTATGATTTCTGCTATTAGATTTTACATCAGAATTTTTAAATGTGTTGTTGATCTAGAATTACAGTAGCAAATAAATACAAATTTAATAAGATTATTTATGTTCATAGCTAGTGTATAAAATTGCCCTTAAATTCTAACATGAAGTCAGAGCTTAGGGTGTGAAAATAGTTCATTTGTGGCAGACTTTTGAGCCTGCATAGATCCACTATTAAGGGTTTGTTTTGCAGATCAACAGTAAGTTTGTTTTATATCAGATCTCTTCTATAAACAGTTTTCAGTATGGCTTCATCTTCAGTCAAAGCAGAAGATAGACTTGAAGGGGCTTCAAACTTCAATGCCTGGAAGGCTAGGGTCTTTAATATCCTAGAAGAAGGTGGCTTGGATGAGTTGGTTACCCGGGTGATGGAAGAACTTACATCAAATGCAGGAAGAGCAGCCTATAAGAAGAGGCAGGCCAAAGCCAAAAGGGTCATTTTTGACTCAGTAAAAGACAGCATGATGTCTCTTATTGCTCATCTAAGGACAGCTAAGGAATGCTTTGATGCCCTAGGAAATTTATATGAAAAGAAGGCCCCAACTCAAAAAAGGACCTTGAAGAAACAACTACATACATTGAAAATGGGAAAGGATGAAACCATCTCTGCCTTCTTTTCCAAAATTGCCCAAACAAGAGATCAGCTTGCAGCAATTGGAGTTGCGGTAAATGATGATGACCTTGTACAAACAACAATAGATGGTCTTCCTAAATCATGGGAGACATTTCTCTCATCGGTAAATGGAAGAGAAGTTCAACCCAACTTCAAGAGATTATGGCATGATTGCTTGGAAGAAGAGGGCAGACTTAAAAGCAGAAATGAACCATCAACAGTGAAAGACCATGCTCTTTCAATCAAAGCCAAGAAATGGAAGAGGTTTCCTCACCACAAAGGCAAAGGTAAGAAACCTCCAAACTCGAGAAAGCCTTGTAAAGCAGAAATGAACCATCAACGGTGAAAGACCATGCTCTTTCAATCAAAGCCAAGAAATGGAAGAGGTTTCCTCAGCACAAAGGCAAAGGTAAGAAACCTCCAAACTCGAGAAAGCCTTGCATGGATTGAAACAGGCTCCGAGAACTTGGTATGGAAGAATTGACAGTTTTCTTCAAAGTCTTGGGTACTCCAAGAGTATAGCAAACCCTAATCTTTATATAAAGATTGTGAAGAATAATCCTGTTATCTTGGTTTTATATGTGGATGATGTGTTCCTTACTGAAGAGGAACATCTGATAGCTCAGACTAAGAGGGAGCTATCAGCAGAGTTTGAAATGAAGGACTTGGGTCTTATGCATTATTTTCTTGGTTTAGAGGTGTAGCAGGAACCTTGTGAAATCTTTCTCTCACAAAGTAAGTATGCAGTTGATGTGCTTCGCAGATTTGGGATGTTGGACTATAAGTCCATGACCACACCTATGATCTCTAACTTGAAGAAGTTACATAATCAACCTACAGGTTCAGATCTAGAAGACCCTACAGTACATCGTTAGATTATTGGATCCTTGATGTATCTAGTACACACCAGACCGGACATTTGTTACACAGTGAATGCCCTCAGCCAGTTCATGTGTGAGCCGAAACACATTCATATGGTTGCTGCCAAGAATATTCTCAGATATGTCTGAGGGACTATAGCCTATGGGCTCATATACACTTCCAATGGAGGTGTAATGCTTCACGGCTATACAGATTCAGATTGGATGGGCAGTACAATAGACCGAAAGAGCACTTCCGGATATTGTTTCAGTTTGGGTTCAACTATGATCTCCTGGTCCAGCAGAAAGCAGGGCTCCATAGCCCAAAGCACTGCAGAGGCAGAATACATTGTTGCAAGTGTTGCTAGTAGAGAAACAGTGTGGCTCAAAAAGCTACTCTTAGATTTGTTCAATGTTGAGTTGGAACCCACAGTAATTCACTATGATAACCAAAGTTGTATAAAGCTCTCCGAGAATCTTGTGTTTCATGACAGATCGAAACACATTGAGATGAGATATCACTATGTTCGAGACATGATGCAGAAGAACATTCTCAGTATTCAATATGTTTCGATGGCAGAACAAACTGCAGATATTTTGACCAAGCCCCTGTCGTTGACAAAGTTTGTGTACTTTCGAGACAAGCTTGGTGTTGCTGAGAAGGGGTGTTAAAATTAATGCAGCTGCAAGAGCCATTATCCGAGAGGATAGCAAAGACCCTAGTTGAGATCTAGGGCCCCCAGTACACTCCTGGGGTTCTTGGTCTGGGACCAAGCAGTTAGAGCCATGGCAAAATACCCTAGTCAGGGCCCCCCGTGTATTGTTGGGGTTCTTGGTCAAGGACCAAGCAGTTTGATGGTATAAGTCCCTAGATGTGATCTAGGGCCCCTAGATGTGTTCCAGGGAATCCTTGCACGTGCTTGGATTGATCCTTGGTTGTGTACCATAGTGGATAAGACCCTAGTTGTGATCTAAAGCCCCTAGATGTGTTCTAGGGTATCCTGGTCTAGGACCAGGCAGTTTCTTGGTTAAGTACCAAGTTGAGATAATGTGTGACCCTCTTCTCTCCCGGGATGGTCCATGAGACCTAGGAGCAGTTAAGAAGAAGGGCGTGATCACATCATTGACCTTCCTCGTATGCTGGGATGATAAAAGCTTATAAGTTATATCATAAGACTCGTGTGGACATTCTGCCATTAAAGAAGAACTTACCTTGTTGACTTTGTCTTGAAAACACCCTTGCTTGAGTTACGTCCCCCTTAATTGTTGTGTGGGTTTTTAGTTTGGTTCTTTGCTTCTTCCTAAAGAGAGCTATCCGCCTTGATTTTGGATCCCCTCTCCTTGACTTGTTATCCCCTTGTTGACTTTTATGATTTAACAATTAATATTTTATGTTATAAAATATTATAAAGTTAGGACTAAATAAACTAGCCCTAACCTACCCACCAAAACTATAAATTAGAGTGATCTATCCTCACTCAACACACTCACTCTCTCTCCTAGCCGAGTTTTTGGTCTGAGGTTTTTGCGGCCCCTATTGTTCAGTTGCTAAGTGGTTGCGGCCCCCTCTATGACAGATTTTTGGTGTGTTATGGTTTGCTCAACCACCGTGGGCTTACCCTCTCCAGTCCCCTGTTGTCGCTAACCCTAAGGGTCCTTTTCAGCCAGCCACAGGCCTCTCTCTGGTTGTTGTTTGAAGTTTTTGGTTTCTATTGTTGGTGCGGGCTTTGTTGTTAGGTGTTTCTCTTGTTGGTGCTCTTGTTGGTACAGCTTTCTGTTGCTAGTACAGCCTTCTCCTGCTAGTACAACCTCCTCTTGTTGGTACAACCATGTTTTGTTAGTGACTGTATTACTACCCTGTGTGTGTTGCCACACTTTTGGAACTATTGTAACAGTCTTTTTTGTGGACTGTACGAGTTAAGGTTGCTTGGGTTTTTTCTTTCCAGCCCTAGTTTGAACAAGCGCTTTGCATTCAGCCCTATTACTTGACAGTGGCATGGTCTCTTGTTGTTTTCTTGTCCACTACCCTTAAAGGTTCTTCTTAGCAATTTTGTTCTAAGGATCATGATGAGATCTACCCTGAGGGTTTGATCAATGATCCAAGCTTTTTTTGAGCATACATATAAGAGGATAACATCAACATATCAAGTAAATTTGTTCTTTGTTTGGCTAAGGTAATTCTCAGATTTATGTTATGATTTCTGCTATTAGATTTTACATCAAAATTTTTGAATGTGTCGTTGATCCAGAATTACAGTAGCAAATAAATAAAAGTTTAATAAGATTATTTTTGTTCCTAGCTAGTGTATAAAATTGCCCTTAAATTCTAACAAGGAGGAGGAGCAATAGGGCGTTGTTGATCTGGACCTTGACCACTGGAGGATCCACCACCAGGGGGTCCATTCTTTGGATTCAGGGCCGATCCTGATTGCTTAGGGTTATTCAGCTTTTTACTTTCTATTTGCCATTGTTCCCCGGGCTATTGTGGCTTTGGTTCTGCACTTTCCTTTTTGGGGCAGTGTCGAGCAAAGTGTCCATATTCATGGCAGTGCCGGGCAAAGTGTCGATATTCATGGCAGTGCCAACATTTAAAGGGAAATTGCTCGTAGTCCACCTGTTGCATATCTTTCCAGTTTTCAAAAGTCAAGAGAATAGATTCATGCAAACCTTTCTGTAGATCTACCTCACACAGAAAAAAGCACAAGCAAACATCTGGTCCTTTGGGGCCACGCTGTCAATACATTTCCCAAGAGAGTTACCTATGGATCTCAAGATGGATTCATTTTAGGTGTGAAGAGGAAAATACAATAACCTAACCCAGACAGGCACTATTGAGGGGATATTGTTTTTCGGATTAAACTCTGGCGTCCATCGATTAAGATACATTCCCCTAGATCCGTGGAAATAAGGCTCATTGCAAAAGATGAGATCTCGATCTTCCTTTGATTCAAACAGGAATGCATAAAAACTACGACCACAAAAGAAATGGGTCATCTTTCCCTTGATCAGAGGCTCCCAGCTTTTCTGAAGCCATATGGCCATGGCCCGAGGAGACAGCCAAAGTCTAGTAAATTGGCCAATGAGACCCTTATTGGAGAGATTCATGGCCATTTGACACAAGATCGAGGGGAGGGGGATTTCAGGGGTTGCTTCAGATTTCTTCACGAAACGGGTTGGAGTAGATTTCGTTCAAGAGCCAAGATTTTCCACCAATCCTCTGAATGCTTCTACATCAGAAGAGGGAGGGGATTCGTCGCTCCCCTCAGTTGGGTCAGGCATGGCAAAGAGCAGCACCACAGCAAAGGCTAGGGTTTTCGTAGAGGATTAGGGAAACCGCAGAGTGAAAAAAAAAGTTAACCAAGTATACTTATTAACTAATCTCAACTCATTTTTTTAGCCAACCTAAGTACATTGGTTGAGTACTCTACAAGTTGTATAACTATACCTAGGAGAAGCTTTTAAAGTCTAAACCAATCATCAACAGTTAGGATGATTAGGTTGCCTTTACTGAAGATAAGTATTGTATCTGATGTGAGATAAAATAATTCTACAAAACAAGGAAGAGAAACAAATATAGTTTACTAGTAGGGTTGTCTGGAAACAAACTTTCTACATCCTACACTCTTCATCTGGGAGATATTCTACCACAGATCTTAGTTCCTGCACGCCATGCCCCACTCTAGGATGACCAAGAAGATCACTTCATACTTTCATGTCAACCCATCAGATCAAAGCAACAAGCGAAGAGCGGAGTCCCAAGATGCACTAGAAAGTAGATTGGTGAGACCTTGTGCCTCTCCTCGGACTCTCCCTTGGGGAGGTAGATCATCATCATCAAGACCAGTTCGGAGGTGTCGTATGGTACATCAATCCATTCATCCTCAAATATTTAGAGGGAATAGTTCTAGATAGATCCAGCGCAGGGCACCTCTCGTTCGTCAAACCACCCCCCAAATTCAAACGAACTACCAAAGTTCTATCCAGAGTTTCTTTCGTTCGGCCTCGAATGCTAGGAGTATCCCCCGCTCCTACACCCCCCCAGGATCATACAATTGGGCCCCCTAATAGTCCTTGAGGAATCTGACAGTGAACCAGTGCCCAGTTCGCCCCCCTCGCCCTCGGCCATCCAATCTAGGAGACCTTGACAACCTCATCATCAAACCTCTCTCTCTCTCTCTCTCTCTCTCTAAGCCAAGGAGGGAGGCACACTTGTGAAGAAGGGTCCTAAGACCAAGGCAAAGGGCAAAGGCAAGGGTAAGGTTCAAGTCAAAGATAAAGGCAAGAGGCAAGGAAGAGAGCTAACGGCTTAGCAAGAGAAGAAGGGCACACCAAGGCAAAGTACGCCCTTGTTCAAAGAGCTAGCAGGCACATCTTCAAGGGATTCCAAAGCATCCAAGTGTGGTTGCTATTGTACCAGGTTCACTTGTATATGTTTTCCTTGTTGTAACTTTTGCTTTGAGATCTTCTATATACATCTATCTCCAAACTGGTTTTCCCCAGGGGGGTTTTATCCAAGGTCATGTTGACCAAAAATACTTGTGTCCAATTTTCATGTATGCTTAGTGTTTAGATCAGCGATAGGAGCTTGTTGAGATCCTAGAGGAGTGCTATATGTTTTGAGGTTTGCATGTACTAACTTTGTGTTACTAAAACTACTTGCAAGGGCACCTCAAAAGAGCATATATCCATCAGTTGAGGGAAGATTTCTTTGCAGATTTGAACAGACCTGTTTGCTGTCCTAAAACAGCAGCAAGGACAGATTTGGTTGATGAAACTTAGAGCCCAACAAAAGGTCAAAGACAGACCTATTGGGCAGCCTTCATAGTTCCTCAAAAATCTACATGGTATTAGAGCCTTGGTGGCTAAGTTTTGTTGTTTTGTAGAGCATACAGTGGGCAGTTTTGTGGGACTGTTTTGGATATTTTTGTACAGCCTCTTTTCACAGCTGTGTTGACAGGAGTGAGGCTGTACTCTTTTGCAGTGTGTAGCATCAGTTTGAGTTTCAGTGGACAGCCATGTCGGTGTCCTAGATGAGGGCAGAGGATAGGCTAACCGAAGCTAACAACTAGTCCCCTTGGAACAATGTTGCCAAAGCGCGGAGCGAAGCGGGAGCGTTTTTAGGAAGCGAAGCGTTGGGAGCGTCATTTTCAAAAAATAATCGGGAGTGAAGCATCCCAGAAGCGTCTAATATATATATATATATATATATATAGATAGATAGATAGATATATATATATATATATAAATTTTTATTAAAAAAAACATGCAAAAAGACAAATTAGCTGCAGAATGTATGAAAAAATGCATATTTGTACATTGTAACATTAAAATGGCATCCATAGTAGTAAGTAGTAGTACATCAATGATTAATCATTCGAGCATCAACCATCTAGAATCTAGCAATTACAAACTTACAAACCAGCATACAAATTTTTAAGCCATATAATAGAAAGTAGACCATTAAGTTATGGAATGAAATAGTCATCTAGCAACTGTCAACAATAACATGAGTTGTGACCAAATAGTTATGATTACAAAATAAGCCATCTGCACTAAATTATGAAGATCAAAAGGTCTAAAACTAGACTCTAGAGTCTAGTTGCTAAATGCTATGAATCTATCATCTATAGACTGACATCAAACAACTATCCCATCCTCCTTCCACCAACACGATTGTCGCGTGTGACTCCACGTGGTGTAGTGGAGGAGCTGAGAAAGACAATCACGAAACTGTGCAGTAGATGAAGATGAAGCCCCTACTGCTGGAGTCCTAAACAGGGGGACCAAGGACTGGGTAGTAGCTGGGGGTGGCATCTTAGCATGATCATCATCATCAAAAAGAGCATTCTCCAATTGCTCTAAAAGCATTACCCCATCCTCCAAATTATCCTCCTCTGGATGGTTGTCCCAACGCTTCAAGTTTTTATCCTCCTTTGCCTCCTCATAGTAATGGGACAACAATTGCAAGTTGTAATGAACATAAACCAAGCTCTATGCCCGGCTTGCATTCAACCTGTTTCTTTTGATGTTGTGGATGAAACTGTAGGAGCTCCAACACCTCTCTGCAGAAGAAGTGTTCACCACCTGTGAAAGCACCCGTGTTGCCAAACGCTAGAGCTGTGGGGTGCCACCGCCATAAACGTTCCACCACGCAAGAGAACTCAAATTCCCTCGATCTCTTAATGCATGGTTGATCCCAAAGGCACCTTGGCCAAGTATGTATTGGCTCAATTGTTGTCGTATCTTGTCACACTCATCCTCGTCTAGGACCAATTTGTCTAATGCTTTCATATAACCTGCAGCAATTATAATTTATCATAAATAGAAATGAATTATGGATATAAACCATAAGTAGAAAATTGAAATGAACATAAACCATAAGTAGAAATTATTATAAAGAAATTGTTGGAAAAAATTTCTACCTGCTTGAACCTCTGGATCTTGGTGTGGTTTTTTCTTGGTCCCACCACCAGGTGTTGGTGTTGAAAGCCATGATACATGATAGTATTTCGGTGTTAGCACGTATGCTAAGGCATGTAATGGAATGTTTAGTATTTCCCACCGTTTTTCCACTGCTACATGAATAAGGTTATACATGTCGACATCTTTAGGCTCAACAATGTCTTTAATCAGCCCTAGCATGCTATCCATTTGCTCATACACCTCCCCAATGATTGGTCAATCTGAATCTGAAAACTTGATCATGTTATAAATTGGCTTGGTGAATTGCAAAACATACCGAACCTGTGTCCAAAACTGACTGTCAAGCACAGTGTTCTTGACTACTAATGCACCTTCTTTATCACTGCTCAAATCATCCCATTCATCACTCATCACCATACCAGCCAAAGCTTGTCTCACCTTCAATAGGCGCCTAAAAGTGAGGTAATAGCTGGAAAATCTAGTTGGTGCAATCTTAAGTATCTGCAACCGGGAGTAAGTGCTATAGAAGTAATTGACCCTTGTATGCCCAGTGATATATTTGATGACTTGCTTCCCTCTCTTGTACAACTGATTAATCCATCCACATTCTTTATGTTTGATAATATCATGCATCAAAAGGTTCAAGGTGTGCACCAAACATCCAGACCAAAAGATGTGTGGATGCATTCACTCAATGATTTTACCTACTCCCTTGCAATTTGTTGCATTATCAGTGATTAGTTGAATCACATTAAAAGGGCCAACTTCATCAATTGTTTTCAACAAGAGCTCTGAAATGTTTTGAGAAGTTGCACTTATTGAAGATGAGTCATGTGTTGCGAGAAACACTACACCAATAGAAGAAACACCAATAACATTGATCAAATGTTGGTTTCTAACACGTGTCCAATCGTCTGATACAATGGATACCCCAACATCAGACCATTCATTTGTAAACCATGAAAGACCGGCTTGAATTTTTGTTTTTTCCCTGTCAAGTAACACAGCTCTAGCTTTCTCATAGTTGGGGCTCCTGTATCCTTGGGGGGATTTTTCGTTGATGGCCCTCACCATGTCATGCCAATAGGGGGCGCGAAGCACATTGAATAGGACACCACAAGCATAGAGAAATCATGCCACTTTTGCATCCACCTCATCCCTACCTCCAGTATCAAAGAAATCTCCTATTGTTCTTCTAGATGTAGAGGTTGTAGAACCACGAGGAGATGGAGATGTGCCACCAAATCTAGATGAGACATCATCAGATTGAAGCTTTT
>ML794354.1:80583-123418 GCA_009831015.1 Picea engelmannii | reverse complement strand
TCATATTTGTCTTGGAGGATCTTGAACTATGGGATATAGTTCAAGCTCCAGTGGTTCTCCCTCCTGTCACTGCTCCCTTGCTGGTAGCAAAGTTCAAGAATAGGAACACCAAGGCTAAGAGGACTATCTGTGATGCGGTGAGAGACCATGTCATACCCCATTTGACTAGGAAGGACTATGCCTTTGAGATGTGGGCCTCATTGTGCAAGCTCTACCAGAGTCCCAATCAGAACCGGAAGATGGTTCTGTAGGAGAAGCTCAGGAGCATTCAGATGCTCAATTCAGAGTCGGTGACATCATACCTTGGGAGATTTACACAGATTCGAGATGAGTTGGTAGCAGTCGGAGAGATTGTGGATCCGGACTTTTTGGTGAGGATAGCCTTAAACAGCTTTTCCAAACCTTGGGGTTCATTTGTGCGAGCAATTGTGGCCAGGGAGGTCATGCCCAGTTGGGAGAGACTTTGGGACGACTTCATACAGGAGGAGTTGAGATGTAGCTCTGGATCTTCAAGACAGCAGCGTATATCAGAGGGTGATGAGGATCTTGCTCTTTGGACAAAGGGCAAGAAGAAGGTCAGCAAGAGTGCTAGACAGGGTCCCAAGGGAGGGGCCAAGCCAGAGCAGAGTGGCAGTGGGAAAGAGAGAGACATGAGCAAAGTGAAATGCTTTGCTTGTGGAGAGATGGGGCACTATGTTGGACAGTGTCCCAATAGGAAGAAGAAGAAGCAGGATGGTACTACAGCGACAGCAGAGGAGGAGTTCACTGCTCAATTTGTGAAGGAGTGTGCCTTCATGAGTTGTTGTTTGACAGTTGAGATACCATCAAGCAGTTGGTGTGTGGACAGAGTTAAGGAGGTCCCACAAATTGAGAGTGTTGTATCTCATGGGACGAAGACTCAGCTTTCGAGGACACCATCTTCAGGGGTGACCGGTCCACCCGGGACATCTTCAGTTTCAGAGTTGTCGAGCAAACAAGCAATTGGTGCAGAGGCTTCAGAGCATCAGAGATTGATGAGTGGGAGCAGGGTGCCAGAGAGGTTTCACTCTCACTTGGCTATGGAGACGAGTAGATCAGGTTCAGATTCCTCTTCAAAAGGAAGACCCTTGATGAGAGACCAAGGTGAGGATCTTGGTGAGATGCCAAGGTCCAGATACTCTTGGTGAGATGCCAAGAGATGAGACTCTTGTTGAGATGCCAAGAGAGAGAATCTTGGTGAGATGCCAAGAGATAGAGATCCTTGGTGAGATGCCAAGGTTGAGATCTTTGGTGTGATGCCAAGATCTAAGTGATCTCGGATAGGTGGAGACGGACTTCCATCTAGAGATCATGCAGGTCGAGCAGATCTGTGTCAGAGGCCACTTGTGATGATCAGGGTACAGCGATACTCACCGAGTATTTGCCAGCAGGCAACCATGTCCACTACAGGGACGAGATTGGAGGGGTGAATGACACTTTCCTCAGCAAGAGGGAGGGACGTGATTGGAGGGGTGAATGACACTTTCCTCGGTAAGAAGGAGGGACGAGATTGGAGGGGTGAATGACACTTTCCTCGGTAAGAGGGAGTGTTGACATTTGGGTACCTTGGAAAGTGGTCCCCTTGTGTTTGTAAGTCTCTAAACACAAAGGGGGAGACTATTACCCTTATTACTTTACATTATGTGCTAATTTCACGTTGACTTAGGAGATTTAAGTCAAAAGTGAAATATGTCATTTAAGGCAAAAGTGACATTTAATTCATTTTGTGGGTGAGTTAAAGGACATGAGGCAAACTGAGGAAACTTGGGAAAATGGGTTTTCTATGTGAGATTTTGGATTAAATCTTACCCAATGATTAGACATGGCTAGATTGAATCTAAGCCATTGGTCTTTTAGGGTTTGGCCAAAGAGAGGCTAAAGGAGGGAAAAGGGTAAGTAGAGGCTCACTTGTCACTTGAGAGAGTTGAGTGAGGAGAGGAGAAGAAAT
The DNA here is from genome assembly GCA_009831015.1 of Picea engelmannii. Taxonomy (NCBI): domain Eukaryota; kingdom Viridiplantae; phylum Streptophyta; class Pinopsida; order Pinales; family Pinaceae; genus Picea; species Picea engelmannii. The sequence continues at coordinate 121,452 of ML794354.1, read as the reverse complement.
CTGAAAAACACTTGGGCACATTTCTTGAGGAGAGGAGGGCGCATGATGTCAAGGGTTTGAGGAGAAGCCATTGTTGAGTGTACAAGCTTCCTTGAAGAGTTTTCATGGAGGTTGGGCACTAGCTTGAATAAGGGCGCATACTAGAGCAAGGGGGCGCACAAGCTTGTGGAGGGGCGCATCAAGCTTGTGAGAGGGCGCTACCTTGAGGAGGAGACTCACTTACTAGAGGAGAGGCGCAGTCTAGAGCATGGAGGGCGCAAGGGTAAGTGAGGGCGCACACTTGTGTGGAGTTTTTGCTAGAGGAGGGGCGCACTAGAGCTTAGTGCACACTAAGACAAGGAGGGAGGCACACTTGTGAAGAAGGGTGCTAAGACCATGGCAAAGGGAAAAGGCAAGGGCAAGGTTCAAATCAAAAGCAAAGGCAAGAGGCAAGGAAGAGGACTAAGGGCTTAGCAAGAGAAGAAGGGCGCACCAAGGCAAAGGGCGCCTTTGTTCAAAGGGCTAGCAGGCACATCTTCAAGGGGCTCCAAAGCATCCAAGTGTGGTTGTTATTGTACCAGGTTCACTTGTATATGTTTTCCTTGTTGTAACTTTTGCTTTGAGATCTTCTATATACATCTATCTCTAAACTGGTTTTCCCCGGGGGGGGTTTATCTAGGGTCATGTTGACCAAAAATGCTCGTGTCCAATTTTTATGTATGCTTAGTGTTTAGATCAGTGGTAGGAGCTTGTTAAGATCCTAGAGGAGTGTTATATGTTTTGAGGTTTGCATGTACTAACTTTGTGTTACTAAAACTACTTGCAAGGACACCTTAAAAGAGCATATATCCATCAGTTGAGGGAAGATTTCTTGGCAGATTTGAACAGACCTATTTGTTGTCCTAAAACAGCAGCAAGGACAGATTTGGTTGATGAAACTTAAAGCCCAACAAGAAGTCAAAGACAGACATGTTGGGCAGCCGTCATAGTTTCTCAAAAATCTACATTTGTCGCCTTGGGCCTATGTATCCTGAAACCCTTCGTAGATCAACCGATCAGTCGCCTGACTGCTACAGTGCCACCGAGAATAGCGCTCAAGAAGATACTCTCTAGTACATGGGTAATCGGGTACTACGGCTAAGGTTACAGTTTAGCCTCCTTAGTTGGTGCCCTGAGATATTGAGCCGAGTACTATTGTTCAACCCCGCATGTATATCGGAGAGCTATAGCACAGGGCAAACCCTTGTCCGTAGAAACCCTCAACACCCTAACCCTTGGAACGAAAACAGAACAGAAAGAGAACAAAGAAGCTCTATTGTTGTGCAACCTTGCCCCTTGCATTCGGGTTGCGAAATTACTACACATTTCTTCATGTTAAGAATTTGGACATTTCGCCACTACAGTATTATTCAGATCGGAGTATAACTCAGCGAGAGTTTTAAAAAAAAAATCTAGGGCTTGCCTGCACCCTTATTTGAGACCTATCCCATTGGCTTCCTCTTTTCGTTCTGATCGCAGTCATACCTATTATTTTTCAAAAAAAATCCGCTGTGGTCTCGACCCCCTTATTTGGGACCTACCCAATTGGATTCCCCTCTTCGCCCTGATCATTGTGATACCCTTCACCTGTCACCCCTTTTATGTGTGGTCCCACCTGCCTCTTTCATGTGCCCCCTTTCACTATGGCCCACACTCGTAGCCAAGACCTTGAATCACGCCTCAATACCCTGTCATCTGCTTTCTCTGAGACACAGCAAGAAGTGCAGCAACTCAGTGCCAACCATCAATGGCAAAATGCATTCCACAATAGACACCAAAATGGAAACCCTGAAACAGGACCTCTCTACCCAACTTGAATCCTTTAAAGCCCCGCTCTGCGCCAAGTTGAATATTCTTGGAGACCTTACCAAATCTGACCAACCTTTGCAACCCGAAGGTGAGACTTCCTCCAATTCCCAGAGTTTTCCATCCCATCACTTTCAACGTAATCTACGCCTTCCTAGAGTGGATGTGAACAAATTTGCTAGCTCAGATCCCAGGGGGTTGGGTCACCCAAAGGGAACATTACTTCTCTTTGCATGGCATTACCAATGAGTTGTCCAAACTCCGTTATGGTGTTCTCCATTTGGATCCTAAACGATGGCAATGGTGGCAATGGCGTAAAAAGGCACGCTAAGGGTATGTGGCTTGGACAAAGTTTGTTGCATAGCTCTATAACCGCTTTGACACCGACACCCATCATTTAGGCCGTTTGACCAAGTTGAAACAAACTTGCCCAGTGGAAGAGTTTATTCAGAACAGAGGGCATGATAAATGCTTTTTTCAGGGAATGCTTTATTAGCGACTTCAAAGATGAAATACGTGCCCATGTCCTCATGGCTCGTCCCCAGACTTGGTTGGAAGCTACCAAATGGGCCAAGGAAGCACAACAAGTCATCGCCTCGCAAACCCGAAAACCACCCTTTATTCCTCGCCCTAAACCCCGCCTTCCCGCCACTCCCCTCAAGATCCAGAAATCGACTCAAGTTGAAATGGTTGAACGCCAACTTAAGGGTCTTTGTTATAATTGTGATGACAAGTATTTTCCGACGCACAAGTGTAAGGAACATAAGCTTTTTATGGCTATGTCTGAGGATGTTTCTGAAGAAGAGGCAGATGTGTCTCATGTACTCGAGCTACCCCCACCAGAGGATCTTCCTCCATCCTCTGATCCATCGGCAGTTGAACCACTAATTTCTCTCAATGCACTCACAGGTTTCTCTACTCCCCAAACCCTCAAATTAATTGGCTACATTAAGAACCAGAAAATCATCATTTTAGATGACAGCAACAGCACCCATAATTTTATTCATTGCCGCATTGCCCAAAAAGTCTATTGCTATATCCGTCTAGTTAATAATTTCCAAATCATGATTGCGAATGGGGGTTCCATGAAATGTGGAGGGCGTTGTGAAAATGTGTGCTTCCAAATTGTTCAATATCACCTAAAATCTCATATGTTTTCTATTGACATATGCGGTTGTGACATTGTACTTGGACCAGAATGGTTGCGCACTCTCGGCCCTATCACCATGGATTTCCATAAATTAACCATGCAATTCCAACAAGAGGGCCAACAACACCAGTTCCAAGGCATCACAGCAAGATCACCAGAGATCATCAATTTCCACCGAATGGAAAAGCTCCTCAGAAAAGGTCATTCTGACATTATTTCCCAACTTCATGCCATTCAGGCGGTTGAGACACCCTCTGTACATCCCGACCTCCAATCTATCATTTCCCAACACCAAGTTGTGTTTCAAACCCCCCAGGGACTTCCACCTTCTCGTGGTGTCCATGATCATTCCATTCCTCTTGTTCTGGGCAGTCTTCCTCCAAATGTTCGCCCTTATCATTATCCCTTCGCCCAGAAGAATAAAATTGAGAAGATTGTTCAAGAATTGCTAGAAGTCGGTGTCATCCATCCCAGTACCAGTCCCTATTCTTCTACAGTAGTGATGGTACTCAAGAAACAAGGTACTTGGAGCATGTGTCTTGATTTTCGAGCTCTCAACAAACTCACCATCAAAGACAAATTCCCCATTCCTATCATTGATAACCTTTTGGATGAAATAAGTGGTGCTCAGTATTTTACCAAACTTGATCTCCGCTCTGGCTACCACCAAATTCATATGAAAGAAGAAGACATTCCCAAGACTGCATTCAGAACTCATGAGGGTCACTATGAGTTCTCAGTTATGCCATTCGGCCTCTATAATGCTCCCTCCACTTTTCAAAGTCTCATGAATCATGTCTTTTGTCCTTTCCTCCATCATTTTGTCTTGGTTTTGTTTGATGATATTCTCATCTATAGCAAAACTTGGCAAGCACATCTCACCCATGTGGATCAAGTCCTCCAGTGATTGTCTCAGCACAATTTTTTTCTTAAGCAGTCTAAATTTGCCTTTGGAGCCTCTGAAGTTGAGTACCTGGGACATACATATTGTCAACCAGGATGGTGTTCAGATAGATCCCAAGAAAATTGAAGTTATGCACGATTGGTCATGCCCGAAAACTCTTAAAAGTCTATGTGGCTTCTTGGGTTTGACGGGCTATTATCACCAGTTTGTTAAGAAAAAGGAAAAGAAAATGTGGTGGTTGATACCCTTTCCAGGAAATATGAACAAGACGGGTCTCCTTTTTCCCTCTCATTTATTGTCACAGATTGGCTTAAGGCGGTTCGTCGGGAATGGTTGCAAGACCCTAAACTTTCAAGACTGATCCAAACACTCCAGCAAGATCTGCAAGCTGCTCCAGGGTACTCATGGCACCAGGATGAGCTTCGATATAATGGTCGTCTGTATTTAAGCAAACAGTCAAACCTTAAATCCACCGTGCTCTCTGAGTTTCATTCTTCACCTACAGTTGGGCATTATGGTTTTACCAAAACATATGAATGGGTCAAACATTTTTTTTTCTGGGACGGTATGAAATAGGACATCTGCACCTTTGTGGTTGAATGTGATACTTGTCAACGCAATAAAGGAGAGACAGTCAAAGCCCCAGGCACACTCCAACCGCTTCCGATCCCACCTACTATTTGGACAGATACTTCTATGGACTTCATTGTTGGCTTGCCTAAATCAGGCAATAAGTCAGTCATCATGGTAGTAGTGGATCATCTTTCCAAATATGCTTGTTTCTGTGTTCTTCAACACCCGTTCACTACCTCCATCATAGCTCAAATTTATATAGATCATATTTTCAAACTCCATGGCATGCCTCATTCTATTGTGTCTGACCGTGATCCCACTTTCACCAGCACTTTCTAGCAAGAATTTTTTCGACTCCAGGGAACCCAATTACACGTCAGCACAACATATCATCCTCAATCTGATGGCCAAACTGAAGCAGTCAACAAGTGATTGGAAACCTATTTGAGGTGTTTTGTATCTGACAGACAAAATCAGTGGGTTCAATGGTTACCCCTCGTTGAATGGTGGTACAACACTTCTTACCACATTGCCAGTCGCATGACTCCTTTTGAAGCAATTTATGTACAACCGCCACCTTTAATTGTACCATACATGTCAAGCGTCTCCAAGGTTCAACAAGTGGATCAAACTCTTACAGTTCGCACGGCCATCCTCGGTACTCTCAAAGAAAATTTGGTCATGGCTCAGGATCACATGAAACAGCAAGCAAACCAGGACCGTTCTGAACGTGAATTTGCTGAAGGGACCAGGTGTTTCTTCGTTTGCAACCTTATAAGCAGACTTCACTCAAAGCCCAGCACTGTCAGAAACTCGCCCCCAAATTCTATGGTCCATACCATATTCTCAAGAGAGTGGGGTCCATGGCCTACCATTTAGAGTTGCACGGTCACTCTAAGCTCCACCATATTTTTCATGTTTCTTGTTTAAATCAAAGTTGTTGGGAGCAGGGAGCGGAATCGAGAAGCGGGAGCGGGAGCGTCAATTTTCAAAAATTTTCGGGAGCGGGAGCGATTTATATATATATATATATATATATATATTGATGCATATATATAAAAAAAACATGCAGAATGTTGAATCAATTGCAAAAAACATGAAAACATAGATATAAGATCATTTAACTAATTGATTAATGATGAATCATTATCATTAAAGCATCAACGGTTAACCATTTAGTACACATATAACATCAATCATAAACATGTCATCAATAGATTGTAAAAGACATCAACCACAAAATGAAATAGAGTCTAGACTCTAGAGCATCATATTCATTACCAAAGAGTTGTAAGATTCATTGAATAGTTCAAACTTCAAAACCAAAACTTTAAAATTCAAAATTCAAATTTCAAACTTCAAACTTCAAAGGTAAATTGTCATATAATGTTCAACTTCAAACTTCATAAGTTCATAACTTCATTGTTTACAGAATAAGCCATAATAAAGAGTCAAGACTCAAGACAAAGTACTAAGTTCTAGAATCTAGAGACTACTTCTAAACAGGAAACAAAAAAAGAGATCTAGTATATAGTAGCAAGTACTAAGTACTATTCTCTAAGTTTTCCTCTTGCCACGAGAAACTTCTAGTTTCTTATCCCGTGATCTTTGAAGAGAAGTAGGAACAGGTGGAAGTGATCGTGGAACACGACCAGCAGTTGAATGGCCCCCACGTGACAATGGATGTTGTGAAGATAAAGGTAAAATTGTTGAATTTGGAACACCGCTAGTGGATGGGGGTGGCATGTCTCCTCCAGAAATATGATCACCATCACGATCACCCAAAAGTTCATCTTCCAAGCGTTCTAAAACAATGGCTCCATCCTCCAGATTAGTCTCCTCTAGATTGTTGTCCCAATTCATATCTCTTTTATGGTTATATAAAGCACTCTCCTACCCTACATCACAATAATGCGACAACAACCTCAAGTTGTAATGCACATAAACCAAGCTTTCTACTCGGTCTACATTCAAGTTGTTTCTCTTTACACTGTGGATGAAGCTATATGTGCTCCAACACCTCTATGCAGAAGAGGTGTTAACAACCTGAAAAAGCACCTTCACCGCCAATTTATGCAAATTTTTGGCAAAGGAGCCATACATGTTCCACCATTCGATAGAACCCATCCTGTCTCGATCTTTGGTTGCATGCAAGTTACCAAAGACTCCATGTTCACTGATGTATTTTCTCAATTCGCTTCGTACTTGAGCACACTCCTCTTCATCAGGTAACACCTTGTCCAATGCAAGCATATATCCATTTTGTACCTCTGGATCTGTGTGTGGTTTTCTCCTTTCCGCACCCCCAGGTGTTGGTTGGGCTAACCAAGATGAAGAATAATATTTTGGGGCAAGGACATATGCCAGGGCATGGAGTGGAACATTCAAATTATCCCTTTTGACCACATGTTTATGGATATGATCATACAAGATCGCATCCCTCGGCTGAACAATATCTTTGATTTGGCCTAGCATGTTGTCCATCTGCTCATACACCTCTCCAATCACCAGCTGATCTGTATCTGCAAACCGAATCATACTATAAATGGGTTTGGTGAACTGCAAAATATACCGAACCTGTTGCCAAAAATGGTCATCAAGAACTGTGTCCTCCACCTCCTGAAAGTCACTTCTCTCATATGCGGATGTAACCCTATCTTTTAGATCCTGCCATGAATCACTCAAGGCCATACTAGCCAATGCCTCTCTTACCTTCAACAAGCGCCTGAAGGTGAGATAATAGCTAGCAAATCTAGTCTTTGCAATCTTTAGTAACTCCAACTTGGAGTGATTGCGAAAAATGAAGTGGGCCATGCCATGATTGGTAATAAATCTTATCATCTTCTTCCCTCTCTTGTATAAAGCACCAATCCATCTATAATCATGGTCCTTCATTTTAATGATATCATCCATCAAAAGGTTTATTGTGTGAACCAAACACCTCGACCAAAATATATTGCGGTACCTATCTTCAATGATTGCTCTTGTTGCCTTATAATAAGCAGCATTATCAGTGATGACTTGAATGACATTGTAGGGCCCAATCTCTTAAATGGTTTTAAGCAAGGCATCTACAATATTAATAAATGTCTTGTAGTGATCTGAGTAGTCATGGGTTGAAAGGAAGATCGCACCACTAGCAGACACACCAAGAATATTTATCAATGGCCTACCTTTCACATTTGTCCAACCATCAGATACAATCGATACCCCATGTCGGTTCCAATCATTTGTAACTTTTCCTAGAGCACCTTGGATTTTGGCTCTTTCCATGTCAAGTCTCAAGGTTCTAGCTTTGTCATACCCAGGGCTCCTATATCCTTTAGGGGCACCATTGATGGCTTGGACCATTTCATGCCAATATGGTGAGTGAAGAACATTGAATGGTATACCACATGCATAGAGAAACCTGAAAATTTTTGCATCCACATCATCTCTACAACCTTGGTCAAGGAAATCTGATAGTGTTCTACGTGAAGGCAAAGGCAAGAATGCACTACCATGGGCGGATGCAGCTCGACCAATGAACATTCTTTGTGAATTCTCATGTTCAACCTTTGGTTTTTTGGCTTTGTTTTGTGCTACCTCCTCTTCCCTTTGGTATTTGAGTCTTTCTTCAGGATCCACTTTCACACAGGTTTTCATTCCTATACTCTTACCTTCATCCCAATACATAGTCCCACATAGGTGCTTTCTCACACGAGTATAGGAACCTATGTATTCTGTATGACAATTGTGGCATATAAATTTTCCTGTTCCACCCCCTTTCCCTCCAATAAGCTTTGTGACATACTTCCACAGAGGTGTGTTCCTCTCTTTAACTTTTTGGGGATCATGATCATCACCGTCATTTTCATTGTCTTCATCCCCTTCCATTCCTTCTTCCTCTCCTTGGTATGTGTTGTCCACTTCTATTTCATCCTCACTATCATGGGTATTTCGACATGAACTTCCCACCACCATCATTATAACAAAAATGGAACCAAAATGGCATACCACATTGACATCAACATCATGAATGTTGAACCTTGATAATAACTTGCTACCTGCAATAGAATGATGGAGGAGAAATCGGAAAGAGTAGGAGAWGAAAACATTCAAATATTCAACATAGCATATGCSATAATATACTAGTTTACAACACATGCATTTTTTTTTWAAAACAAWACAAGAAAGAAAARTGGGCTTAAGAGCCTACCTTCTTTAGYTCTCCAATGGTGGTTGAATATRACTATGGTWRCCTTCAATCTCCCTCCAAGCTCTCACAAATGGHARCCTTCAAAGTTCAATGRCAATCTCCCTTACAAACTCTCCAATCTCTCTTCCAAACTCTCCAATMTCCCTATGGGAGMCTTCAATATTCCTTCCAAGMTCTTCAATCCCTTCCAAGCTCTTCAATCTCCCTTCAATCTCCCTTCAATATCCTTCAATCTCCTCAAGAACTAGCAAGTTGCAAGAACACTCTCAAAGTCAAAACCCTCTTAGCAAAGATGAGTGAAGTGAATGAAATGAGAAATAGAATGAGAGAAAAAGGAGTGAATGAATGTTTAAACTACTTACCCAACCCTAGGCTACTTTTCCCTTCCCTCATTTCTCTTAAAAAACCAAAAAAAAAAAGCTCCCTAAGGCTTCCTCATGCGCGCAAGCCCTGGGAGCGTTTTTAATGTAGGGAGCGTCCAAGGAGCGTTCGCTCCCTGAACGCTCCCTGAGCGCTCACTACAAAACCAGGGAGCGCAAAATTTCTCTAGGGAGCGCGCTCTCGAAAAACGCTCGGGGGGCGCTCCCCCGCAGCATAGGTTTAAATAAAGTGATCGGCACTAAGTGCCATACTCAGACCAGTCTCCCTGAGTTGGATGAAGAAGGTTCCATTTGGATATAGCCACAAGCAGTCCTGGACCAACATGAGCGTCGTCTCCGCCAACACACTATCAAGGAAGTTCTAGTTCAGTGGAAGACACACAGCCAGAAGATGCCACCTCGAAGCCGGCAACCATTCTGCAGCAATTTCCCCATCTCAAGCCTTGAGGACAAGGTTGTTTTTTTTTGGGGGGGGGCATGTTAGGGACCTAACCTCCCTAACCCCTCAAGTAGGTAGAATAATATATTTTCCATGTAATAAAGGTTGATATTAATAAGGCCTAGTAATAAGGAAGAATAAGTCAAATGTAGGAAGACCTAATAGAACCTTCCACTTCTAGAAAGATCTTCCTCTAGATTGTTCCTTTGGTAGATGGACTTAGTATAAATAGGAGTCGAGGGCATGAGAAGATTTTGTCTTGAGAATTATTGTAATAGAACGTTGCTCTACTAGAGGTTGCCCCCTCGAAGAGGCAAGTGAACATTGTTTCCTATCAATAAAGGTATTATTTTGCTGCTGTGGTTGTTGATGATTGCAGCTTTGTGAGATATTCTCCAGGGTTATGAGAGAGCCCATGTGATGGGTGTGTCATACTCCTCTGGACTGAGTTGAGATGACGTGTGGTCTCTTGTCGTGCTCCTCTGGACTGAGTTGAGACGACTTGAGATGTTCTCCTGTCAGACTCCTATGGACTTAGTTAAGTTGACTTGAGATGGCTCTCCAGATGGTACTCCTATGGACTTAGTTGAGTTGATTTGTTGAGACTAACATCCCTATGGCTAAGCACAGGTGGACGTGTCCCTAGTGGCTGAGCACTAGAGGATGTCTGGATCCCTTGCTATATTGTCTAAGAGTAAGAGTTACTGTGTAACCCTAATTGTGTAAAGGGTACAAGTCGGCCCCACCATGTAAAGATAATTAATATTTGTGTAAAGATTAATTATATTATTCAGTTGTACAGGTCGGCCCTATTGTGCCAATAGACACACCTATTGTTGTGTTAGGTCTTGTATATATAATAGAGTAGATCCCCATTGTGGATCACACTCACTCACACTTCATTATAACATTCTCTCAAGCTAGTTGTACGACTGAAGTGCGCACTTCTCTTAGGCGCAAGTTTCTAGGTCAAAGAAGCACCCTCTTATGTGCTCTAGTGTTTATGGTGTGGGGGATCTTCTCTTGACTCTATAGCAAAGGATTGTTGGCTTTTTCCCTTGATTGAGAAAGGTTTTCCCAGGATAACTTCTTGTGTTCTTGTGCATGGTTATTCTTCTTGTGATCTTGGTTACTGCAACTATTGTGTATGGTATTGTTGCATTGTTTATGGTTCAAGTACATGCTAAATTGAAATAAACTACATGTGCATGAGCTAAGCATTAAAATTCAACATGGTATCAGAGCAGAGTCCCTGAAGAGCCATTGCACAAGCCATTGAAGAGCTAATCGTCACCTTCTTGCTGCAACTGCAAAAATGGGCCTCTTCATTTTTCTAGTTTTTGTGCTTGCCCCTTGAAAGTTGGGTCTAATTCTTGCACAAATGTGTATGACCTAGCTCAACGCACCTCCTACAACTCTCAGATTGCAAATCAGAGAAATTTTGATTTTCGGCCCTAGGGTTTCTAGGATTTCTGCAGAATTTTGGATTTAGGGTTTTTGCAGCTTGTTGAGGTATTCTTGCAAACTTGTTGAGGTTCTTTTGACTATCTAAAGGCTTATTGTTGGCAATCATAAGTCCAACAAAACCTAGGGTTTCTAGCCTAGCCTAGCCATTAGGTTTTCTAGCCTAGTCGTTAGGGTTTGTGAAGAATTTGCAAGCCATGAGGAACAGAACTTAGGTGGAAGATAGACTTGATGGATCAAGCAACTTTAGCTCCTGGAAATCAAGACTAGAAATCACTCTAGAAGAGGATGACCTATTGAGTTTGATAGAAAAGACTCTACCAGCAACAACTACCGATGAAGAGAAAGTTGATTGGAAGACAGACGATATCAAAGCAAGGAAGATAATCATCTATTCAGTAAGAGATTATTGAAATTAGTGCAGCTGCAAGAGCCATTCTCCGGAGGATAGCTAAGACCCTAGCTGAGATCTAGGGCCCCTAATGCAATCCTAGGGTTTCTTGGATTGGGACCAAGCAGTTAGAGCCATGGCAAAAGACCCTAGTGAGGGCCCCTAGTACATGACTGGGGTTCTTGGTCAAGGACCAAGCAATAAGTCCCTAGATGTGTTCTAGGGCCCTTGGATGTGTTCTAGGGCCCCTGGATGTGTTCCACGGAATCCTTGCTCTGTGCCTGGATTGATCCTTGGTGGTTGATGATATAAGTCCCTAGATGTGTTGAATCCTTGCTCCATGCTTGGATTGATCCTTGGATGTGTTCCTTGGTGATTGATAATATAAGTCCCTAGATGTGTTCTAGGGCCCCTAGATGTGTTCCAGCCTTCCAGGGAATCCTTGCTCTGTGCTTGGATTGATCTTTGGATGTGTTCCTTGGTGGTTGATGATATAAGTCCCTAGATGTATTCTAGGGCCCCTGTATATGTTCCAGGGAACCCTTGTTTAATGCTTGGGTTGATCCTTGGTCTTGTACCTTGGTGGATAAGACCCTAGATGTGTTCTAGCGCCCCCAGATGTGTTCTGGGGCAACCTAATCTGGAACCAGGTGGATCTTGGTTGTGTACCTGTTATCCCCCCACTTTTAGGGATAACTAAGAGATCATGTCTCGAGGCCCACAAGTCCTAGACATGGAGTACCAAGAGCAGGATTGACTTTAGCATGGCCCTGGAGGGCCCACCTTTTCTTTCTTCTAGCATCTTTATCTTGTCAGCAACAGCAGCATCCATCACCATTGGCTTGGTCCTGTGTGTGAGATGGTTCTTGTTGCATGAGGTAATTAGATCAGGTATCATGGTATGTGTCACTTTGATCATCAAAACCCTTGAATATGTGCATCTGATTCCTTTTATTTCTAACGACTGCTTGGATCTTACACTTGCCCACTTGACCATGTTTGGGGGGATTGACAGGGTGCCCTAGCAAGCATGTGTTTGTAGGGTTTTGGTTTGCCACTAGGGGGATTTCTGAAAAGCCATCGTCCGCTCCCATCACAGCACCACTTTTTCATCTTGTTTCCCACTCACTTATCCCATTCCACTTGTCTGAGCATGTGGTTGACCTATTTTTCAGGACTGCACCTTATCTCATGGGAAGAAGCGACTAAAGGCCCAAAAGGTAAAAGCAAGCTGGTAAAAGATAAAATCCTAAAAATAAAACCCTTCGCCCAGGGATCCTCGAGAAAGCAATAAAAGGCTTCTCGGCAAGAAACAAGAGGGACCCAGAAAAAAGTAATAAAACAAAATCTAACCAGAGGATAGGGGGTCTCATCACGAGCCAGCCTATTAGGTCCATGGGTACCTAGCAGTATGACATTACCACCAACTGGTTACCACGCCAGGGCAGTGACCCTTGGTTGCATGGCCAAGGGAAAGGGGGTCTCATCACGAGCTAGCCTTCACATTTCTATGAAAGTACTTGTGGGTAACGCTGTCACCACTGGTCACCACGCCAGGGTAGTGTCCCTTGATTAGCTCTTGAACAAAAAGCAATAAAGCATAAAAGAATAAAAAAATGAAGAATAAAAGGCAAGAATGGGCTTGGAAAAAATGCATCCAGGACAGGTACAGCTTGCCTTCTACAAAGGCACCCACAGGTAACGTTTTCTACATCCTTGGCCCTCATTGCACCCACATGCTTGGACCTCCCCTGACCACATCACCCACTTACATGGCTTGGATGAGGTCTCTACCGGGAACTTTCCTTTTCCAATGGACACTAGCCCAATAGGACGCCCTGTCCTTTTCTTCAGACTTGTATTGCAGGCTTGTGTAACATCTTTGAGCTTTTGACTGATGCATTAGGGATTTTATGCACATGTTTAATAATATTGATGATGAGATGTGATTGACATTGCTATGATCCCTGTGACTGAGGAGCCCATGGAGGGCGTAGCTTTTGATGTGCAAAACCATGCTTGACGGACATGTACCATTTTGGACCCGTACACATGGGGAGATGATCATCTCGGACCTCCATGGGGCTGAAGAGCCCATCAGATGGACGCTAAGACCCCATTAGGGGGTAGAGATATGACAAAGATGGATCAGGGGCTTTGCACCAGAGAAGAAGAGGACGTTCCACGAGAGGCACCCCGATAGAGCTTGACCTAGGGGGATTAGCCCTTTTTTCAGTGGAATGTTGGCCTTGGAAGGCCTAGGACGTCACCCATAAAGACCATAACGTCATCCAGCCTTATGGACATCTTGGGAGGCAGACTGGGCAGTATTGGCACGTGTGGCAGGTTGGAGAAGCCCAAGGAGGGCTAACGTTTTGCTCCAGGATGCCCCATTTTCCCTAGAAGGGGCTAATGTCTCCCTTAGAGGGGCTTCTTATCTCTTTTCAACTTGATTAGGGTTTTAATTTGGCATTTTAATGTAAAACAATATGATTTTAGTATTATGGCCTTGTTGGCCTTTTTCATGACCTAAAATGTAAAATTAGGTCATGGTACTATATAAATGAAGGATTTTTACCTTCATTTTTTCATTATCTCTCACTCACCACTTAGTGAGGTCTGAATGTGCCCTATTCTAGGGTTTTGGCTAACATAATGAGGCGCACTTGTTGAAGGAAGATTTTCTTGGCATTTTTGGCATTTATCTTGGTGGAAGGTGTTACAACTAGGGTTTGCTACTTAATTTCTTCATTAAATGTAAGTAAATTTCTGCAAAACTTCTTGAATGAATGGTTGTAGTTTTATTTCTCTTGCATTTATGGTTATAATTTGTTGAATAAACCCTAGGGGACAAGCACACATTGTAGGTCCTTGTCTTGTCCCCGTCAAGATTTTTAGCCATTTTATTTGCTGAAATGAGATAGAGCCTTGCCATAGCAACACTCTACTCTTTCATGCTGAAGAGGATTGAGCCTAGCCTTAGCTACACTCTTTCCCCCCTCTTCATATGTTAGTCGTTTTACTTCTCTGAGCTAAGAAGAAGAAGACGCATCAGGGCCTAGTTCAGCTACACCTTGATGAGTCGTTTTTTCTAGGGTTTGCTGGTAAAGCCTTGCCATAGCAACACTTTGCCTTGTAAACCCTCATCTTAGTCTTAAGCTATTTTCAAAGCTAGCCATCCTTGCCATTGAGTTAAGGTAGGAGGAGAGAGCATCGAAGCCTAGGTCTCCTACACCAATGTGAGCCTCTCTCCCCTAGGGTTTGTGTCCTTGAGGCCTTGCTCTAGCAACACCTCAAGGCTTAATCCTCTAGTCCTTAGCCTCATTATATTCTATGATCCGTCAGCTCTTGCTTCCTCCCTTTGACTCCATTAACCCTAGGAAACGCATTGATCTAAGACTAAACTTGTGAATGTTATGATCAAAACCACTCTCAAATACCTTTGAATCAAACCCTAACTTATAAACTAACCCTACTAACCTACTGTTGTCGTCATCCCTTGCTACAATCTCATTGGTCCAACTAACATTTTCTTTATAAGCAATTGAATGGTGGATTAAAGGCATAAATTGAATAAAGTGTTGATTTGTTACATTGGATGCCGCATCGTTTTAACATTTATTGAAGAAGTGACATATTTACCATTGTTATTTTATAAACATTGACTTCGTCAATATTTATTATCAAATTGCTTATATGTGTATCAGATAGTCATTGATTTACATGAAGTACTAACCAAGTGAGCATCTTGCATATATCAGTTTTCTTGTTGCTTTCTCTCAGGCAGGTGCATCTCTTTCTCTTTGGTTATACTTTATTATTGGTTGTTAACCGGACTATCTGCTCAGTGGTGATTTGTGAGGGGGGAAACTTATCTTTATCCTATAATCCTTTGCCTTCTCAAAACCCCAGGTCACCGGGGACGTCTCCCCTGGGCCTTACCTCCCTAAACAGAAAGAACCATCCCATTGAGGTGACATTGGGTGGGATTGGTTCCAATTATGCCAGTTTGACTCTTCAAACTCTAGCCTTTATCCTTACTACAAACTGCGCGATAACATTTTGGCGCCATTGTCGGGGAACACTGAGTCAAAACTTCCTCAAGACGACAACCTTTTTGGTAAGCCTTGCCTCTAGAAGCCTTATCTTACAAGCTTACCTGGCGACTCCACTTAGGGTGTTTTCCCTTATCTTTTGATAGTTTCAAGAAAACTATCTGGCGACTCCACTGATGACGAAGCCAACTATGACTTCACAATGGGACCTGGAAAACTACAAGCCTTTAGACATGAGTAACACATCCCGGGGTACCCTCAACAAATGCCCTTTGAATACAGAAATTTGCTCCCTGGATTCACTGGTGGTGATAGAGAGAGAGTTGACTATCACATGAGAAACTTCTTGAATTTCTTCCTATCCTACCCTGTCAATGATTATGTTGAAAACGTGGTCATGAAACTTTTCTCTTCCACTCTTTGTTGCAATGCCAAAGAGTGGTATGACAACCTCCCTGATGCCAGCATCACGACTATGGAGCAATTTGAGGAAACCTTTCTCAAGAGATAGGGTATCCAGTTAGAAGACATCCCAGTACTATTAGAAGAACTCGAGCATATAAAGCAAGTTGAGGATGAAACTGTCAAAGACTTCCAGGATAGATTTGAGAACATGTTGTATCAAATTCCTGAAAGTCATCATCCCGAGGAGAGATACCTTGTCCATCTCTTTACTCGTGCACTATTGGGATATCTGAGTTTTCCCCTTGATATGAGGGCCCCAAGGGCGCTCAATGAAGCCTACAACATGGCTACAAGGATTGAGGAGAACATCTCCTTGTCTGAGATAAGATGCCTCTTTACCTCAGGTACTCTTAATAGGGAAAGTTTGTTTGCCCTTGAGAACTTCATTGTTGATTTCCAAGAAGAAGGGGAACAAACCACAGATCAACAAGGGATTGTTGAAGACACAGTTGAGGAGTCGGAACCCAATGACGAAGTATCAACATGCCCTCCTCCTCCTAATGAAGCGATCCACAAGCCTTCTCCACCTGCACAACAACAAGACGATAAGGTTAGTTTCTTTCCCTTTCAGAGTTTTGATGATACCTTGTTTCATGATTCAGAGAGTGATGGAGAAATGGAATCCCCGAACGAAGAGCATCTTCCTTACTGTACAACCAAAGATGAAGGGGCAACTCAGGAGGATAAGACAGTAATGAATGTTAAAGATACCCAGGTCCTCGAAGCTCCTACACAAGAAGAAAAAGTAAGTTACCTCCTCTCCAAGATTTCGATGATTGTCTACTTTATGATTTGGGAAAAGAGGAGGAAATGGGTGAGCTTTTGAATGTTTTGAACCGTCCATGTTATGATACTAATACTGACATAGTTGATGTTGATGATTTCATACATGTTGGGAGACGTAGGTGGGATGCAGTTGGTTATGATATGGATCCCATCTATGACATAGAGTCATCTCCAAGTGTTGCCTGTGCAATTATCACAGCAAGTTACTCTTGACCAATGGCAACAAGGAGATGAGATTTTTACCGATGCTCCCCAAACACCCAAGGTTGACCAAGTATCGTATTTGCCTGATGGTGTTCGGTCTTACCTCGAGGGATTTGATGAGTACTCCTCCGAGCACTTAGATTTATCCTATGAAAATGACTATCAACCACCACTGTGCTCGGATTTTGATAGGAGTAAGAACATTGTTTGCCTAAAGAAGGATTCTCATGACCTTTTTCTCCAACCACCTGTTATTACTTCACCTTGTTGTTTCATTAAAGGTGTAGTTGGGAAGTATATCTTTGAGTTTCCTCTGAAGCAAACCCTAGAATACAAGGGTTGGTTGAAAGCTACAATTTCAAGTCTATCATTTTCATGTTTCAACTTTCCCTTAAGAGTTTGCCAGTCAGCCACTAGATCCTTGTCAGATCCTTCAGAGTGTGAAGACGTCCTAGGTGGCCGGTTTGCAAACCTATTGAGTCGGTGTTCTGAACCTTGGATTTTTCATGATCTCTTCCTGAAGTGGATTGAGCACTTTCATCAGAGATTGATGTGGCATGATTTTATCCCTCCCACCCGCCTCCATGAGTTAGACTTTGTGATTTCCAACGATATGATATATATTCTAACCCATGACATTTATGTGCTTGACTTATCACTATTTTGGTTTATGATGAAGCACAAAGGCAGGTATCGTGGGACGTTGCTGGATTGGCTTCACTGGTTGTCTAACTACACTCAACATCCAGTCAACAGGTAAGTACAGGTAAGTGTTTTGCTTTACATTCACATTTATGATTACGTTATTTCAGTCATATATATATGTATGTTGAGGTGGCAATACCAGCCCAATTTGGTTACTGATGTTTCTATTGAGATCGAGCAGGTCAGCAGGTTATGCCAAAGATGTTGAGGTTCTCATGCGCTCTTTGGTGAGCACATGTCCCCGAGTTGGAGCCAGATGTTATCCCCCCACTTTTAGGGATAACTAGGAGATCATGTCTCGAGGCCCACAGGTCCTAGACATGGAGTACCGAGAGCAGGATTGACTTTAGCATGGCCCTGGAGAGCCCACCTTTTCTTTCTTCCAGCATCTTTATCTTGTCAGCAGCAGCATCCATCACCATCGGCTTGGTCCTGTGTGTGAGATGGTTCTTGCTCCATGAGGTAATTAGTTCAGGTATCATGGTATATGTCACTTTGATCATCAAAACCCTTGAATATGTGCATCTGATTCCTTTTATTTCTAACGACTGCTTGGATCTTACACTTGCCCACTTGACCATGTTTGGGGGGATTGACAGGGTGCACTAGCAAGCATGTGTCTGTTGGGGGGATTTCTAAAAAGCCATCGTCCACTCCCATCACAGCACCACTTTTTCATCTTGTTTCCCGCTCACTTATCCCATTCCACTTGTCCGGGCATGGGGTTGACCTATTTTTCAGGACTGCATCTTATCCTGTGGGAAGAAGGGGCTAAAGGCCCAGAAGGTAAAAGCAAGCTGATAAAAGATAAAAGCCTAAAAATAAAACCTCGAGATGCTTCGCCTAGGGATCCCCGAGAAAGCAATAAAAGGCTTCTCAGCAAGAAACAAGAGGGACCCGGAAAAAAGTAATAAAACAAGATCTAACCAGAGGATAGGGGGTCTCATCACGAGCAAACCTATTAGGTCCATGGGTACCTAGCAGTATGACATTACCACCAACTGGTTACCACGCCAGGGCAATGACCCTTGGTTGCATGGCCAAGGGAAAGGGGGTCTCATCACAAGCCAGCCTTCTCATTTCTGCGAAAGTACTTGTGGGTAACGCTGTCACCACTGGTCACCACGCCAGGACAGTGTCCCCTGACTAGCTCTTGAACAAAAAGCAATAAAGCATAAAAGAATAAAAGGCAAGAATGGGCTTGGAAAAAATGCATCCAGGATAGGTATAGCTCGCCTTCTACAAAGGCACCCACAAGTAACGTTTTTTGCATCCTTGGCCCTCATTGCACCCACATGCTTGGACGTCCCCTAACCACATCACCCACTTACATGGCTTGGATGAGGTCTCTACCGGGAACTTTCCTTTTCCAGTGGACACTAGCCCAATAGGTTGCCCTGTCCTTTTCTTCAGACTTGTATTGCAGGCTTGTGTAACATCTTTGAGCTTTTGACTGATGCATTAGGGATTTTATGCACATGTTTAATAATATTGATGATGAGATGTGATTGACATTGCTATGATCCCTTTGACTGATGAGCCCATGGAGGGCGTAACTTTTGATGTGCAAGACCATGCCCGACGAACAGGTACCATTTTGGACCGGTACACATGGGGAGATGATCAGCTCGGACCTCCATGGGGCTGAAGAGCCCATCAGATGGATGTTGAGACCCCATCAGGGGGCGGAGATAAGACAAAAATGGCTCAGGGGCTTTGCACCGGAGAAGAAGAGGACGTTCCACCAGAGGCACCTCCGCAGAGCTTGACCTAGGGGGATTGGCCCTTTTTTCAGTGGAACGTTGGCCTTGGAAGGCCTAGGACGTCACCCATAATGACCATGACGTCATCCAGCCTTATGGATGTCTTAGGAGGCAGGCTGGGCAGTATTGGCACGTGTGGCAGGTTGGAGAAGCCCAAGGAGGGCTAACGTTTTGCTCCAGGATGCCCCATTTCCCCTAGAAGGGGCTAACGTCTCCCTTAGAGGGGCTTCTTATCTCTTTTCATCTTGATTAGGGTTTTAATTTGACATTTTAATGTAAAATAGTATGATTTTAGTATTATGGCCTTGTCGGCCTTTTTCATGACCTAAAATGTAAAATTAGGTCATGGTACTGTAAAAATGAAGGATTTTTACCTTCATTTTTTCATGATCTCTCACTCACCACTTGGTGAGCTCTGAAATTTGCGCCCTATTCTAGGGTTTTGGCTGAAATAGTGAGGCGCACTTGTTGAAGGAAGATTTTCTTGGCATTTTTGGCATTTATCTTGGTGGAAGGTGTTACAACTAGGGTTTGCTACTTGATTTCTTTGTTAAATGTAAGTAAATTTCTGCAAAACTTCTTGAATGAATGGTTGTAGTTTTATTTCTCTTGCAGTTATGGTTATAATTTGTTGAATAAACCCTAGGGGACAAGCACACATTGTAGGTCCTTGTCTCATGTCCCCGTCAAGATTTTTAGCCATTTTATTTGCTGAAATGAGATAGAGCCTTGCCATGGCAACACTCTACTCTTTCATGTTGAAGAGGATTGAGCCTAGCCTTAGCTACACTCTTTGCCCCCTCTTCATATGCTAATCGTTTTACTTCTCTGAGCTAAGAGGAAGAAGACGCATCAGGGCCTAGTTCAGCTACACCTTGATGTGTCGTGTTTTCTAGGGTTTGCTGGTAAAGCCTTGCCATAGCAACACTTTGCCTTGTAAACCCTCTTGTCTTAGTCTTAAGATATTTTCAGAGCTAACCGTCCTTGCCATTGAGTTAAGGAAGGAGGAGAGAGCACCGAGGCCTAGTTCTCCTACACCAAGGTGAGCCTCTCTCCCCTAGGGTTTGTGTCCTTGAGGCCTTGCTCTAGCAACACCTCAAGGCTTAATCCTCTAGTCCTTAGCCTCATTATATTATTTGATCCTTCAGCTCTTGCGTCCTCCCTTTGACTCCATTAACCCTAGGAAACGCATTGATCTAAGACTAAACTTGTGAATGTTATGATCAAAACCACTCTCAAATACCTTTGAATCAAACCCTAACTTATAAACTAACCCTACTAACCTATTGTTGTCGTCATCCCTTGCTACAATCTCATTGGTGCAGCTAACATTTTCTTTATAAGCAATTGAATGGTGGATTAAAGGCATAAATTGAATAAAGTGTTGATTTGTTACATTGGATGCCACATCGTTTTAACATTTATTGAAGAAGTGACATATTTATCATTGCTATTTTATAAACATTGACTTCGTCAATAATTATTATCAAATTGCTTATATGTGTATCATATAGTCATTGATTTACATGAAGTACTAACCAAGTGAGCATCTTGCATATATCAGTTTTCTTGTTGCTTTGTCTCAGGCAGGTGCATCTCTTTCTCTTTGGTTATACTTTATTATTGGTTGTTAGCCAGACTATCTGCTCGGTGGTGACTTGTGAGGGGGGAAACTTATCTTTATCCTATAATCCTTTGCCTTCTCAAAACCCCAGGTCACCAGGGACATCTCCCCTGGGCCTTACCTCCCTAAACAGAAAGAACCATCCCATTGAGGTGACATTGGGTGGGATTGGTTCCAGTTACGCTAGTTTGACTCTTCAAACTCTAGCCTTTATCCTTGCTACAAACTACGCGATAACAGTACCAAGATGTGATGATGTGTTATCTTCTTCCTCTCTCCCGGGATTGTCCATGAGACCTAGGAGTGCCTATGAAGATGGACATGACCACATTGTTGATGTATCCCTCTTATGCAGTGATGATAAAGTTTAGGACATGTTTTGCCATTAAAGAGGACAACTTGACTTTGTCTTTTGATCCCCTCCTATTTGTTTCTATTTCCCTCCTTGTTTAATGTAGTGTTGGGGTTTTATAAGTCATTTTGACTTAATTGATATTTAATTAATATTTTTATTAATTAAAATGTTAATTAATTATTAATTTTCTTTTATTTATTTTATTAGGGTTTGACTTAATACTAATGTTAGGGTTAAAATAGAAAACCCTAACCTACCCACCTAAGCTATAAAAGAAACCCTCCCCCTCTCATATTACACATTCACTTACACTCACTCTCCTCACTCTTCCCTACTTGTTGCGGCTACCTCAGATTGCTTTCTTTGTTTATGGTGCGGCTATCCTAGTGATCTTTCATCTTCAAATCTGAGGTATTTATTTGGACTTTTGTTTGGCTGGGAGCTTCAAATTGTTTTGTGCTTGCTGGTTAGAGGTATTACAGACCTCTCCTTGATTGCCTTGCTACCGTGGATCTCTCTCAACCCCCCGCGAACTGTGTTAGGGTGCCACGAACTGGTGTAAGGGTGCACGGACTGGTGGAAGGGTGTCACGACCCTTCCTTATGGCTGTCGTTGTGTATATAGAGGTGTCGCGGCCCTTCTTGTGGCTATCGCTGTGTATACAGAGGTGTTGCAGCCCTTCTTGGTGGTTGTCGCTGTGTGTATGAGGATATGGGTGCCTCCCTTCTCCTGGCTGCCATTTTGTGACAGGGGTTTTCTGCTCATCCTCCCACTATTTGTTGGATCTCTCTTTGTTGTACCTACCTATGAGTGTATTCACTCTTTGCCATATATCTTTGTTGGTGTCTTCTTTGGGGGGTTTTACTACTTGTTGCTACAGTTGTCGGTGTCTTCTTTGAAGGGTTTTACTCTTTCATGTAGCTACCCTTTTTTGAGCAGTTGTTGAGTGTTTACATCAGCCCTTACCTTAGTCCTCCACTTGGCAAAACTGTCTAGCTATATTCATGATAGAGATCAAAACCCTAGAGTTTTGATCCCTGAACTTTAAGCTGATTATCTAAGCATATGAAAGAGGATTACATCCACATGTGACAGGTACATTCTTCATTAGCTAGAGGTAAGCTAAGGTTAATTTTTGCACTCAGAAATTTAGTTTATGTTACACATTTATTTTTCATATGATCAGATCTTGTTGTCTATATTTAAATCGTTGTTTTAATGTGTTGATCTACATTTGTTTTAGAGAACAAAAATAAAAAGATATCATTGTTTTCTCTATTTTTCAAAATTCTAACAGAGATCATCTACTACCTCGCATCTCTACCCTGAAGACAGCTTATGAGATGTATGATGCATTGAAAAAGATATTTGAGAGCAACAACACAAACAGAGCCCTCACTTTGAAACACCAACTTTAAAATATCAAGATAACGAAAGTTGACACCATTGTTACCTTCTTCATGAAAATTTCAGAGATCAGCTAGGTGCCATTGGAGAAACAACAACAGACAGAGAACTTGTCATGATTACTCTCAATGCTCTTCCAAGACATTGAGAACCATTTCTTCAAAGTATCAGTAGAAGAGCAGATCTACCTGAGTTTGATCGCCTATGGACAGACTGCACTCAGAAGGAAACCAGACTTATAGCCAGAGGAGTGCAAGACTCCCATCATGATGACAATCAAGCCCTTGCTTCTCATGCAAAGAGAGAGAAGAAATAGAAGAAGTTTCAGCAAAGCATTCAAAGACAAGAAAACTCTAGCAGTTTCAGGTAATGAACATAGAAAAGACATTTCAAGGATTCAGTGTTTTAGATGTGACAAGTATAGACACATTGCGAGAAATTGTCCTACCAGGAAAAAAGGAAGACAACATGCATCCACTGCAGATGTCGATTCAGAACCACATCTGAGAGACGAAGACATAAAAGATGAGGCATTCTTCTTCATTTCTCAAGAGGACCAAAAGCAAGATTGAGCATGATTGTAGACTAAGGTAAGTTTTGTACTACATTCCTTATTTGATTTCATCATTACTCTGTAGTTGCTTGCATTTTGATAATGAAGGGTATTATCCCTGGTATGGGAGCCCTCATGACTTGGACCATTATCCCTAGTACAGGAATCCAAATTTCTTGGTAGATTATTATCCTAGTACAAGAGGCCATTTTGATTGTTATCCCTACGGGAGGTCATCTTGATTATTATCCTAATACAGGAGGCCAACAAAGTACTGTAGATGCAGTAGAGGACCTGAGAAGACATGGGATGTCTCCAAGATAGCAACACAGGAAAAGGATGATGTCACAATTTCCTCCAGGACAGATGTTTATCCTTCCGACTTCAGAGGGAGTCACTTGACTCAAAGGGAGTCAAACTAATTGAGAAGAAGGAAGAAACAGCGCCTTCTCCCCCTTCAACAGTTCAAAGGGAGACAATTACAGATCCAGTTGATCAAGTTGATGTTCCTTGAGACATTGCAGTAGGCCAAAAGAGGCTTGCATGGGCTCGATAGACTCTGCAGGAGGCAAAGGGACATGCAGCTCCTCGTGGTACATTCCGAGAGAGCAAGAGACCACAGAGATTTTCGAGCTATGTTTCAGCTATGAACCACATCAATGATACTGAGCCTTCTTGTCATGGAGAAGCAGCAGGCTAGCAGGTTTGGCAAGATGCCATGACCGGAGAGTATCAATCCATCATGAAGAATAATGTGTGGGATATTGTTCCGAGACCAAAAGGGAAGTCTGTAATGACTTCCAAGTGGATCTATAATATCAAACATGCAGTAGATGGAAGTGTCGAGAAGTACAAAGCGAGATTTGTGGCTAGAGGATTCTCTCGGGTGGAGGGAATAGATTATGAGGAGACATTTGCTCATGTTGCTCGATACACTTCCATCCATACGATTATTTCCCTTGCAGCATTCATGGGTTGGAGACTACATCAGATGGATGTAAAGACAGCCTTTCTCAATGGTGAGATTGAGGAAGAAGTTTACATCGAGCAGCCAGATGAATTCGTGACACATGAGAAGGGGTCTAATGTATGCAGGGTGAAGAAAGCCCTGTATGGACTAAAGCAGGCACCTCGTGCTTGGTATGAGAAGATTAATAGATACTTGATGAGTTTGGGTTTCAGCAAAAGTGTTGTTGATCCCAACCTATACTATCACATTGTTGGTGACAAGTGCCTAATTTTGGTCCTATATGTTGATGACTTATTCCTCATCGGTTCAGAAAGCCTTATTGTTGAATGCAAGCATGCATTGGCTTCTGAATTCGAGATGAAGGACCTTGGTATGATGCACTACTTCTTGGGACTAAAAGTCTAGCAAAGGACTCATGAGATTTTCCTAAGTCAAGGAAAATATACAGTTGAGATATTGAAGAAATTCGGGATGACAGACTACAGATCCATGCCTACACCGATGGTGATGAATCTGAAGAAGATGAACGAGGGTACTTCTGATTCAGGCGAGATTGATCCACATCTTTACAGACAGTTGATTGGATCATTGATGTATCTGGTTAACACCAGACCTGATATATGCTATGCAGTGAGTGCACTCAACCAGTTTATGAGTCAACCGAGACAGACCACTAGATAGCAGCAAAGCATGTGTTGAGATATCTACGAGGCACAGTTGGTTATGGCCTGAGATATGTGGACATGAGATTGCAAGAATATGTCGATGCAGATTGGGCAGGGAGCGCAGTGGACCTGAAGAGCACATCTGGTTGTTGTTTTACCTTGGGAACTGCCATCGTTTCCTGGTGCAGCAGGAAACAAACTTATGTGGCTTTGAGTACCGCAGAAGCAGAGCATATTGCATTATGTGTGGCAGTCCGTGAAGCAGTGTGGCTTCGGAAGCTCCTTGCAGACTTATTTGGACATGAGATGGATTCCACCATTATCCATTGCAATAACCAGAGTTGTGTGAAGCTCTCAAAGAATCCTGTGTTTCATGATAAATCGAAACACATTGAGATCAAATACCATTACATCAGAGATATGGTGTAGAGGAAAGCAGTACATGTGCAGTACCTTTCTACACGCGAGCAAGTTGCAGATGTCTTCACCAAACCGCTTGTCAAGACGAAGTTCGAGCACTTCCGTGAGAGACTTGGCATGTTATTCTCTGTAATAATTATGTTTTCTGCTATTATAATAAATCTGGTACCTTACACCATCTATGCATTACAGCCATGTTGGCATTGATGCCATATTGGCAAGTGGAATCTTGAAAAGCAGTTTTTTGAAAGTTTCCTTTTAGTTTAGCTTTTATTCTTGTCACCCACTCTTCATTCGCTGGAGAAAAACACAGCGAAAGGAAGGAAAGAGGAAGAAGAGAAAGAATTTATTATTGTAGAAGCTACCTTCAAAACACTATAAGTTTGTATATGACTGTTGTGTCACACACGCACCCACACAACACAGCCCACCAAGCAAACATACTCACCCCACAACCAATACAGGAAGAGAAGGGAATGAAATCTGCAGTCACAGCAGGATGCCTGACAATAACAGTATGGGGAACAGAACTCTTGTTGTCACTGTTAAGGCACAATACACAGTACCGTTATTGCAATCATACTCTGTATAGCCATTGTCTCGTTACAAAATAATACCATTATTCGTTCTGAGTTTTTTCCTCTGTATCAAGCTTGCTGCTAATACTTTGATTTACTCTGTTTTTCTTATTCCCCGGGCATGATCTGTGTAAACAAATGGATATACCCTGTTTTATGGGCATATTCTTAATCTTGGTTAACAGTTTGGTTCCTTGCTGCAATCTTTGTATCGGCAGGTGGTAAAGAGGACGGATCACTCTTGCCTGGGAGAGGTACAAGGCTCAAATCTCTCTCCCCTTAAAATTAGTTTGTACTGCGTTAATTCTGGGTGACTTGGGGTACCTAGGTCCGCCAAGTGAAATGACTATAAGTAAAAATAATCGGCAGAAATAAAAATAAAAAATAGAAGGATCAGAAGGTAACCTGTAGGCTCTTGTTTTATAGAATCTTCATTTGGAATCTCCGCCTCTGTGGACAAATACAACCGCTGCATTCTGCTGCCCGCCGAATACTGGCAATTAACATCTGCCCAAAATAATCCTTCTGAAAGTGAGAACAATACCCGAGGGTAACCTAAACATCATGGAAAACATATGATAGGAAGCAGATAATTTAACGACATACGCTGTGTATTATTCCGTGAGACAAACGTTCCGAAGCTCCTGCAGAGATTCGGTCGCTCGTCGTCTAGAAATTTCGGGGGTGGAGACGAGAATGGAATAGTTTGTATCGAATAATAAATAAATGGCCTTCTCAGAGCCTTGTAGAGGGCTCTGCTCGAGGCGACCTGCATTTTACGATCCTTGCTTACTTCGGCCTCCTCTTTCTCTCGGCCCACAAATCCAAACCAGCTAAGACCTTTAGTTCTCAGTGCTACTCATGGCAACAAGGAACATTTAGAATTTCGTAAACCCTTCTTAAACCTCCCGAGCACAAACGATGAAGTTGAGCTTAATTTTTAGACGAAGGATAGCCAACGGTACCTTGCGTTGAAGGCCGTAGTTAGGGAGACTCAAGTCTTCGAACACAATCGCATTCATTTAAAAAGGGATGAGGCTGAGGTAAGTTTGTTGCGAGACTTTTAAATGTGTTTAGATATAATTTAGTTTAAAGTTTGAGCTTTTGGTGGAAAATTGATCAAAGTGCAATTAAAAGAATTGGTTTATAAAATTCAAAAAAAATTGTTGTTTATAAAATTCAAAAAAAAATTGTTTATTTAGTGTGTTTTTTTCTAGTGTTATTTAAGAGGTAATAGTTTGGTGTCTACTTGTGAGTATTAGTGGTTCCAAGGTTCTTTGTGATTGGGATGGCATGGATGAACTCATTTGGTTCCAAGGTTCTTTGTGATTGGGATGGCATGGATGAATCCATTTGGTGGTGGAAAACAACGTGGAAATTTAAATGTTCATTAAAATATTGCATCTTTATGTGCTTGGTTCTCAAGAATAAGGCCTTGACCTGGCATAACTTACAAAAAAGAAGTCAGCATGCTAAGAATAGATGTCCTTTGTGCAAAGAATGTGAAGAGAACATAAATTGTCTAATTATGAAATGTGTTTACTCTGCACAAGTGTGGAAAGAAGTAGAAACTATAGCAAGTCTAAAAGATGTTTGAAGAGGGATTACTATTGAGGAAAGTTTAAAGCACTATTGCAATAATGTCGTTGTTAAGAGATTTGAAGTTTTGCAATTGATAATTGCTTGGGCATATGATTCGCAATAAATGTTATCATATTTGAAGATAGAAATTCCACCCATTTAGTCTGCCTCTCAGAGTATGAGCGTACTCAATAGCCTTAGACGAAGAAAAATGAAAAGCATCCAAGGCAAATTTCTATCGAAGAGATTGATAGAACAAGAGCATGCACCTGCTTTGATGGTGCATGTCAAGGAGATCCACTGGTCTATGGGTTGGTGGGGTCATCTATCTAAAGGAAAATCATGCTCTAAAGTGCAAAGCAGATATAGGAAGGGGGATAAAAAAACTATGTTGAACTCTTAGCTTTGAAATTAACTCATATGCTTGTGATGCCAAGGATCGACTGATACTTTCTCTCTCTGCTAAAAGTAACTTCATCATTCCCTTTATAAAGTTTGAACTGTGACCTTTAAATTACTAACTTTAAAGTTCCTTTGTGTCCCTTAGTCGTTTCATTCTCAAAATCTTCATCAATGGATTTTGTTGATCTGTTCAACAATTATCAAGATCGAAATTACTTTATGTCAACTAATAGAGACCTTAACTAGTTTGAATTCTCGTCATTAAGCGTTTGTGTTAACCGACCACACGAAAAATACTCATCCAACTCTCCTTGCTTCTATTTTGACTATGGTCTAGTTGATGGTCTGTCAACCGACCACCAGGAATAATAAGCCACCAAGAAGTTTAGGATGATTGGGTCGTCGGAATAATAAGCCACCTCGCCACCGAAATATAAAACCATCATGCCACCGGAAAGTTTAAGAATTATCTTTTGAAGGATTTAAGGTCAGTTCGGTTGAACTTGTTCCCAATTAACTCCACTTGGAACAAATCTCAGATGACTACCTTTAGACTAGATAGTTCACTTCCAATCTTTAATACGGAATTTCACTCCTGGAATTGTAACCTTGTTCCATGTGCTTCAAGGCAACTTTGCAAATGGAACTATGTAATGTCCCTAATCCGAACACCATTTGTAGTTGCGCATATAGGTTAGTGAGTCGTTTGGTTTTGTGCACACCTAAGTGGTGCGTGATGTAATGATCCATATAGGCTGTTGAGTCGTTGGCAACAAGTAAAAATGTAATGATCCATATAGGTTGGTGAGTCGTTGGCAACAAGTGTAAATGTAATGATCCATATAGGTTGGTGAGTCGTGATACCAAATTTTGGTATTGCGCGCATCAATGGAGTGTGTGAGGCTCGTTATCAAAGAAAAGGTGGGTACATTCCCTAGTTTTTCATGTACATGAGCTAGTGCATGTGGGTTGCGCATCAAGGGAGGGTGTGCATATTCCACAATGTTACGTGCGCACAAGTGTGCGGGAATGATTGTAATGTGTGTGTGTGTGTTTTGAGGCCGAAGAGCCTTTGTGACTATTGGGCTGGTGAGCCGGAACGCAAATAGGCCAGTGTGCATATTCTTGTAAAGTGTATCACACTCAAGTTATTAATATATTACATCGTTACGCACGGACAAACTCAGACGAAAATAGATGGGGGTTTGACTCCACCGAAAAAGGGAAAAGGGGGGAATATTTTAATAATATTTCTGAAAAAAGTGTAATTTATGGATATATTATTTATCCTAAGTTCTTGAGGGTAGGGAATGAGTCACCAAGTGGCTAAAGTAAATTTTGAAGGTGATAAGTGTCGAGTTGGGGGCATGCAATATATATATATTTTTGGCCTTAGTGTAATTCGAGAGGATTCATTCATTGTTCACTATGGTGGCAAAAGGGGGTCAGACCATCTGAGAGAGGACAACTATTACCTTATCTGCACAAAGAAGCTTGTAAGATGTTTTATGTATTGTAATCAGAGTTTTAATGTCGAAGATGTTGATGTTACAGTAGTTGCGGGAGGTATTAACCTCCACATGTAACCTTTGACTATAATGGAATATTTTGAAAGCAAGGAAAACCCTGAACAGATGTGTGAAAACCCTATAAGACAAGTTGGCCTATTAGAATAAATAATATTAGAATATTATCTTCCAGAAAGACAAGTCGGCTCCACACGAAAAAAATAAATAGAAAATATAATTACTAGAAAGTCGGGTCGAACCAGCCAGAAAAATCACTGGACAGATTAATATAAATAGAGGACGTTTTAGCTCATTTGTACACCCAGTTAGAGTGCAAGTCTTGTGGAGAACTACAATTGCAGATGCAAAGAGGAATAAGGGTGTATGGTCATATATTGGTCTTAGTCTCTCTCTAGCACTATCAAGTGATATTCTTGGTGATTCTGCTGGTGATATTCTTGGTGATACTCTTGGTGATATTCTAGCTAAGTATGACGCAAGTTTGAGAGAGTAGTGCAGCTGCAGTTGTGTATGGTGTTATCACTCCAAGAGTCATCCTAAACTATAATCAGGTAAGCTTGGTAACATGCAAATAATTCAAATTTAATCTTGAAAGATAAGATTTAAAGTCACGAGGATTTGACCATAAGGACAATCAAGATTCATCTAATGTACACATTCCCAACTATATCCTTCAGCAAAAATGGCCTTAACAACTTCAGATCAAACAACAGGCTTGATAAATGGATGAGGAAAAGAAAATTGTGATCTGAACATGTCAGAGATACTTCCAGCACTTTAAAACAGTCAACTCACGGTAAAAATTTGTGTATTAACAAATTCTCTATCACCAACGCAAAGAACAAAGACCATCACTCAATCATTGTATGAATAAGAACAAGAGTAAATCATACACTCATTTATATTAGTACATAGAGAAAGACATAAATGAAAAAGAAAAATTGATCTCCATTGATAAGGAATCACGAGTCTAAAAAAATATAGAGAAAGGAAAAGAACATAGTGATAACCACTCAGAATTCCTCTGGGTCCAAAGCCCCCTTCCCCCTAGCTCATTCTCACTTCCAAGTCCAGGGAAACTACGAGGATAGAAAGCTCAAAAACTGGATTCCATGGAATGTGTTATATGGGCCTTAAAATATTATAAACTAGAGAGATGATTTTCTTCCTTAGAACACCAATATCTCATACACAAATAGTCTGATCCAAGGGGACTGAAACAACCAATTCTTCCTTAGGATAAAAAGAAGCACACATTAAATACTAATTGTGCGCAGTAAGGACAGATATACAAGTTCAAAATTGACAATCCAATATCCTTATTGTGTGATCGCCACTTGCATTGACAATCCAAGGGTACTCTGTGTGAACTGAATTCTCCAGATGTAGTCAAGGTGCCCAACTAGTGTTAAATGGCAGCAACGCATATTGTAATTCTATACTTTGATCTTATATTCATCCCCTCCAGACACAAACACAATTGAGACTTGTGGAAATGTACTCCTTGACGAGGATTTCCATGGCATGCAAGTTGTGCATGATCAATACGAAAAGGGCCACATAGTGCCATTATGGTCTTGCTCCATAGCTTCGAACAAGAAACTTTGGGCATCTCTATCATCGTTACTCACCACGCACCGATAAGCAAGCACTAGTGTAACATGACAGACTTAATCACTTGGTGAAATATGCTAGAAATGGTTATTCTACTCAAAAACGAATACCAATCCGACATCCTTTTTTACACTGGGCAATCGTCTTGACACCTGGGTACTTGTCTCTTTAGTTTGGCGCTCCTGTGTATGGTTTATCTCAAACAGAAAACCCCGTGACACACATGGTTGTCATCGTTAAATCTCAACTCTTGGTGCTAATGCATTATGCAAAGCCCATGTGGGATCTTCCCATGATACTGGTGAAAACGTTGTCGAACAAGGCATCAAGCACGGACCTCTCCAATCAGCAGCTGGTTGTTCTTCTTTGCGTTTTATTTATATGCAGGGAGGATATCCCACATTGCTTGGGAGAGATAAAACATTTTCCTTTATAAATGCCAATGGTTTTAATGTGTTTTGACACGTTGTGCACAAAGGCCTCCTCCTCCTCCTCCTCCTCGACAACTTGGCGTTTGGCGTTGGGCTTTGTGTTATGTGTTGGTGCTTGGTTCGACAACTGTGGGCTCGGACTAGATGCTTGAATAATCGAAGATTGGGCCTTTGGGCGTAATAATTTTACCCAAAAATAATAAGCATGAAAGGTCAAATTGGCTTAAAAGCCAATATAACTTTTGTTTCCCCAAAATGCTACCCAAATCAATTCTAATCATATGATCTTTGACAATAAGTAGAAATTGGATAACGTATCCAATATTTTTATTTTACTCAAGTAGATTATAATAGGGATTCTAACATTTGTAATGCAGACTGGCACGAGGCAAACCATGAAACTTCTTGGCAAAAAGCAGAACGAGAGTTCATCAAGAATTGATGGAAGAGTTTCCAAACTTTGAGACCTAGCTAAGAATATGAGAATTGTGACAAATCTAGCATAAAATTGATGAAGGCACTTAAAATTTTGATGGTGCGTATGGTACTTGTTCTATGGATATGGAGACTCTCTCTCGTGTGTGCTACCCTTGGAGAAGGAGAGCTCTACTTGTCTTGAGTTGTTGTTGCAGTTAACAGCTAGGGTTTATCTGTTGGTTCTAGTATGGCTTTCCGGAATAATTCTTTCAAAGGTTAAAGGTGCTCGGGGGTGGTTGCGTGCCTATGGTTGGGTGACAATAGTGATATTTTCTATGGTAAAATGAGCACTCCTATTATTTTAATAGAAGAGGCGGGTTTTCAGGCCCGTGAGAAGTCTCTCTCGGTGAGAGATTTGTTGTTGAAGAAGTGGGTTTTCAAGCCCATAGTTTGTCCAAGAGGTGGGTTGCCAAGCCCATAGTTTGTCCAAGACGCAGGTTGTCAGGCCCATGAGCAATCTCTCTAGGTGAGAGAATGGCTGGGAATTGTTCCCTGGTGCACTAGGAATTAGTTGCAGTACTCTGAGACTTCCTGATCCGACATGTTGTTGAAGCCCTGGAAGGGAAGTGGGACAGTCGAAGGACCGTTGAGCAGAGAAGGGCACACTTCATGGGGTGGGACAGGCACGTGGGGAATGAGGGATTGTATACTAGTTTCAATAATAGCACCTTGGACTGAGAAATTCCATTGTTTGTTAGACCATAGTTGGCACTAGGAATCCTTTTACCATGGTGGAGTTCAAGCCCCAACGCACGGGTGACCTGTTGTTGAAATTTTATGAGCAACAACGTCTATGGATGGGAAGAATGTTTGAGTCATGCGTGCAGTTGGTGACTTTTCCTAAAAGATAAGTGTTCTTATGTGCTTGTTTGTTTACTGTGTGCTTACTCATTTATATATGCTATGATCTATTATTTGCATAGTGTTGCATATGATTAATGGACGTTATTTTGTTTATGTTATCTAACATGTAAGTGTGATGTGATTATATAGCATAGTATTCGTATATGCTTAATATGTTAGTTGATGAATAAATTATGTCGAGATAGTCCTAGTAAATGGTCAAGAGATTCCCGAGGGAGGTTAGAGATATTGTGTGCGTGGAAAGTGGACAATGTGCACAAGTGACTTGTTTCGTTGTGTGTGTTGGAACGTAAACTTCACGCTCATGAAAGCAAGACCTGCAAACAGAATCAAAACAATTATGTATGTTGTGGTATTTGGATGTTATGTATGGTTATGCGCGTAGTAGTGCTCGCATGTGTGGAATAGTCCTACGTTTTGTAGTGTCAGTGTGCTTAGTATGCTTGAGCGTACAGTTTCATTTCAAGTTACTTCCTCTGTTACAATCCGTGTAAATAGGAGGGACTATGGTGTGGCACGAACCAGTTTGGGTTGTGCGCACTTCCTCAAGTGTTACCGTGTAGTTTAATGTTAATTGCGCACTAGACATTTTTATGTTTCGCTACTCAACAATAAGTCGGTAATGTTACCTTATAGTGTCATAGATGAAGTTAGAAAGATTTGTGTGACGTGGCTTGGCCTGGGAGGTTGGGGACGTTATATTCTGGTATCATAGTTATTGGTTCAATGTTGGACTTGTATGGTCCAGAGATGAGCATGAAATAGACTTGTGCGTTAAGTATTGGTGTTGCATAGTGCAAAGTTTATTATGCGCGGAAACTATCGGTGCATTGTGTAGACCTGTGATGCGCGTAAAGTGTTGATGCACAATTTGTGCACTAGAAAGTAGGATGTTAAAAACATCCAAGAATTCAGAAGAAAGGATTCTGAAAAGATGGTGCAGAGTTTTCATGAATTTGTTTCATGAATTCATCTAACAAATCTTGTTGCCTGCACATTTTGCAAAATTATCAACAAGTTGAGCAGGACATAATCAATGCAAAAGGTAAACAACATGGAAGATGCGCAGAGGACTTACAACCTTGATGATGAGTTTGGAGATTTGCATGTCGGTTTGGCTGTTGATGGTACATAAATCAATGAAGAGTGCATAAATTTGGTAGAAACCATAAAAGGACTAAAAAAATATGTCCAAAGCTATAAAGTTGATAATGAAAGGCTTATGAAAGCCAAGGCGCATCAAGATGACTTCAACGTCAAGTTGATGCAAATCTTGGACATAATAGAAAAGAAAATGGATAAGGAGACAAAGTCAAGTAGGTCAAGAAGTTGCATGTCTCATGATGATAAAAGAAGAGAAGCAAGAGGTGTTGATGGAAAACATCACCATTCACCAACGCATTCGTTTAGGAAAGCACACAGTAGCTAAGTCCATCTCCTGATAGAAAGCACAAGAAAAGGATTAGGGTGAACAAGCTATAGGGATAAATGGATAAGATCGAGTCTCATACCTTTGATGGTGAGCATAAGAAGGATGAATATGCAGAGACTTGGTTGATTGGTATGAGGAAATACTTCCAACTGCATAATTATTCTGCGCAGGCAGAAGGAAGAATTGTTATCTACCAGCTTAAAGGGAAAGCATCAATGTGGTGGGACCAGTATGTGCAAGTGCAACACATTGATGAGAAGAAGGTTACTTGGAGGGAATTCAAGCGATATTTTGAAAATAAACATTTAACCAAATGATACTATGACAAGAAAGTGGAGGAGTTCTTTGAACTCAAGCTTGGGAGCATGATCATTGACGAGTATGAAATAGTATTTTTAGAATTGCTAAAATATGTTCCTTTCATCAAAGATGGAATGGTGAAGATTAAGAGGTATATGAGTGAGCTACCCTTATTTATCAGTGAGAAGATACAGTATGATGATCCAAAGACATTGTAGGAAACTATAAGGTGTGCTAAATGTCTTTATGATCAATAAAGGGGAAGGTTGACTTTCCAAAAGGTTTGGGATGACAAGATGAAGAGAAAGGTGGAAGAAAGGAAGAAAGGGACCAAGCCACCATTTTTCAGAAATATTGCGTCAGGCTAGCCAACTCCCAAAGAACCTAGAATGACTAAGTCAGTGGGACATAGACCAAGGAAACAACCTATTCAATGTAGGGGTTGTGGCAGAGATCATATGTTTAGAGATTGCCCACAAAGAGGTGAAAAAGAGAGGACTATGCACCGTGTACGACAAGTTTCAACAGTTGAAGACATGGCAGAGATCATATGTTTAGAGATTGCCCATAAAGAGGTGAAAAAGAGAGGACTATGCACCGTGTACGACAAGTTGCAACAGTTGAAGACATGGGTGGAAGTGTACCTAAGATTTACGCAACATTGGATAGCAAGCAAGTTGAGTTCTAGTGGCACATGATCGAGGTGGAAGGTAAGATTAACAACCAAATGATTGTTATTTTAATTGATTCAAGAGGTAGTTATAGTTATCTAGATCCTAAGATGGTGGAAAGGTTCCAATTACCAAGAAGCAAGCTTGGAAAACCTTGGTTGGTGAAATTAGCTACAAGGGCAAAAAGGAAAATTAATGAGATGGTCAAAGCATGTCCAATGGAAATGAATGGACTATGCACAAAGGTTGATTTGAATATTATACCTTTGGGATCGTACGATTGCCTCATTGGTATGGATTGGTTGGATGAGCATCGTGTTGTTTTAGATTGTTACAATAACACATTTACTTGCTTGGATGAGGAACGAAATTTAAGATCAGTTCAAGGAATTCCAAGAGTTGTGACTATTAGAGAAATTTCAGCCTTGCAATTGAAGAAAAATTTAAGGAAAGGATGACAAGTATTTGCAGTGCACATGGAAGAGGCACCTAAGGATAAAGTGCTAAGTGTTGAAGATTGCACAGTGCTGAAAGAGTTTGAGGATGTATTTAAAGAAATATTGGGATTACCTCCGAAAAGAGATATCGATTTCTCTATAAACCGGATGCCTGGAGCAACGCCTGTATCTAAGTCTTTGTATAGAATGAGTACGCCATAATTGAAGGAGTTGCATATGCAACTTGAAGATTTTTTGAAGAAGGGGTATATACACCCAAGTGTGTCACTCTGGGGTGCGCCAGTTTTGTTTGTGAAGGAGAAGGATGGTACGCTGAGACTTTGTATTGACTTCGAGCAGTTGAATAAGGTAACATTAAAAAAAAAGTATCATTTACCAAGGATAAATGACATGTTTGATCAACTAAGGGGTGCAAGGATATTTTCCAAGATTGATTTTAGATCTGGATATCACTAAGTGAGAATAAAAGAAGAAGATATTAACAAGATTGCCTTCAGAATAAGGTATGGTCACTACGAGTTCACAGTGGTATCATTTGGGTTGTCAAATGCACTAGTTGTCTTCATGTGTTCGATGAATGGAGTTTTCAGAAAATATTTAGATAAGTTTGCCATTGTATTTATGGATGACATACTTATTTACTCAAAGTCTGAAGAGGAACACAAGTAGCACTTGAGGATGGCACTATAGATATCGAAGGAGCATCAACTTTATGCAAATTTGAGCAAGTTTTATCTTTACTAGAGACAGATTCATTACTTGGGTCATATCATTTCATAGGAAGGAATAGTTGTGGACCTAGCGAAGATAAAATCCATTGAGGGATGGCCAACACCCAAAAATGTCATAGAAGTGAGATCCTTTATGGAACTAGTAAGGTACTACAAAAGGTTTATTAAAGGATTCTCAAATATTGGGCATCCAATTATGTCCTTGTAGAAAAAAGGAGTGCAGTTTGACCGGACTCCGGATTGTGCAAGGAGTTTTCAACACTTTAAGAGTTTATTAACACATCCGCCAATTTTGAGAATTGTTGATCATGATGCATACTTCGTTGTGTGCACAAACGCATGCAAGGAAGGAATAGGTGGAGTCCTAAGTCAAAATGGACATGTGGTATGCTACAAATCAAGGAAGTTGAAAGAGCATGAAAGACTCTATGCTACTCATGACTTAGAATTGACAGCTATAGTACATGCTTTGAAGATATGGTTGCATTATCGCATGGGTAAAATATTTGAGCTGAGAACAGACCATTGTGGTCTGAAGTATTTGTTTGGACAACCAAGTTTAAATGCTAGACAAAGTAGGTGGTTAGAGTTCCTCGGTGAATACGACTTTGACATAAAGAATATAAGAGGAAAGGATAATAAGGTGGCTGACGCACTCAACAAGAGGGTGCATGAGATGCATGCTACAACCATTAGCATGTATAAATTGGATTTGTGTGACATAATTTTAGAAGTTGCCAAAGTAGATCTGCGCTATATGGACATGAAGGTGACTTTACAAAAAGGTATGTTGCAACATATTTTGGAAGGTTATGAGCTAAGAGAGGATGGGATCCTCATGTATAGATGCAGAGTCTATGTGCCAAACGATCGTGAGTTGAAAATCTTAATATTGTTGGATATGCATAGGGTTCCTTATGTTGGACACCTAGGTTACCAAAATACAATTGTTGCAATCAAGAAGCAATGTTATTGGCCAAGTATGAAAAAGGAAGTTGTTGATTTTATAACTCGATGTCTCGAATGTCAAAAGGTCAAGGTTGAGCACATACATCCAACTGGTTTGCTACAATCTTTGCCCATACCTAAGTGGAAGTGGGAAGTTATAATGATGGTTGTTATAACTAAGTTGTCTAGGACTGCTACGCAACATGATTATATTATGGTGGTAGTGGACAAGCTTACTGAAGTTGCCCATTTTATTCCAATAAAATCAACATACAAGGCAGCTGACATTGTTGATATTTTCATGCGCGAAGTTGCTAGGATGCATGGTGTTCCTAAGATGATTGTGTCTGACAGAGCTTCGAAGTTCACCTCGAACTTTTGGACGGGGCTATTCAAAGGATTTGGAACAAATCTGAACATTAGCACAACATATCATGCTAAGACAAATGGAAAGACAAAAAGAGTAAATCGGGTGATCGAAGATATGCTCAGGATGTATGTGATGGATAAACCATCCAAATGGGAAGACTACCTTCATTTGGTAGAGTTTTGTTATAACAATGGGTATTAGCCATCTTTAAATATGATCCCATTTGAGGCACTTTATGGTAGAAAATGCAACACACCTATGAGTTGGGATAACCCAATAGACCGCACAACAGTTGGGCCAAATCTGCTCCGGGAAATGGAAGAGAAGGTGGTGAAGATAAGACAAAATTTAAAGATTGCCCAAGCCAGAAAGAAAAGTTGTGCAGATAAAGGCAGAACCCACGGGGAGTTTAAAGTGTGTAGTGTACCCATTCACCACCGAGGTTTCCAAACCCCTAAATTACCATTCTATACATGGATGTTTACATAATTCATACTGAAGTTATAAGTAAATGCTTTTAACATAAGTAAACACACTCAAACTCAGAGTAAAATATATGGGTACTGCTATAATTAAACAAGTCATAGCATTCAACAACACTTCATTTACACACAGTGGAAACCATGATAATATATACAACACAGTCATGCCAAAACATGTTCAAAACATAATTCAAAATACTTATCTTTTATCAGCTGTAGAAATCACCAACCAAGTGT
Organism: Picea engelmannii; assembly: GCA_009831015.1. NCBI lineage: Eukaryota > Viridiplantae > Streptophyta > Pinopsida > Pinales > Pinaceae > Picea > Picea engelmannii. Next base: position 83,052 of record ML794354.1, on the reverse strand, counting down.
AGGCCTTCCACGAACCTCCCAGCCGTAGACCACACTGTTCATCAGCTCAACAGTAGGTCACCCTCGAGCTGGGACCGAGCTCCACCCCAAGGCAAGAATCCTAGGCTAGGCTGAGGTTACGGGGAAGATAAAACATTCACATTCACTAGGAAGAAGCTCTCCCAAGAATCTCCCACGCTCACTGCACACAGACCGTCATTCCCCACATGCCTGTTCCACCCCAGGAGAGTGCACCTTCTCTGTCACCTAGACAGTCCTTCGGCTGCCAGTCTCCCTTACCTTGGGTTATAGGAATAGACCGGACCAGAATTCTTCGGGCTCTATGGCAGCTACAGGGTTCCTTCCAGGAGTTCTCTTCTCCCTCTGCGCACTCTCTCACCTGGAGGAGTCGCTCACAGGCCAACAAGCCTCATGCAGCCCAACACTGCGTGGTCACAACAACCACGGAAAACACTGACAATCGCTTCTCAAAATGGTTCAGCTGTCACAAGATAATCTCAAGTGATGATTTCAGAGCAGGCTTCACGCACAGGCTAGCTCAGTTTTCCCCGAACAACCAGGGATTCTTCCACTCGAGTTCAACACAGGGAATTCTGGTTCAGGAAATGCGCTCTCGGGATTGCCTGGAACAGACACAGACTCACAGCTCTGGACAGGGTATACACGATTTTTCTCAGGCAAACACCGCTTAACGGTTTCAGAGATGAATCAGGATATCTGGCAGAGGTCGTACTGGTTCCACGCTCAGAGGTTTGGTTCCCGAATGGAGGGAGATCCCCCTCTCGGCTTACTTTCTCTGTTTTATTTGCATGCACCAGGGTTGACACTTGTCACCCTGGGAACTGCATGCGTTCTATCCGTATGCCTTCCTCCCACCACTTGGGGAATCATGGGTCCTTCAAAAAGGACTTAGGATAAAATAATGTGCACATGGCTTTTTAGGAAATAATATTAAAATATTATTCCAGGCCTAAGCCCCCTAGGCTTATCCCCTAGGCTCATCACTCAGCCCCTTTCCCACCTTCCAGCCCCTAGTTCCTTGCGCACTTTGTGGATGCTCGGTCTCCCATCACTCATTCATCGTGGTCGGTCTGCACTGGCGGTGTTTTTATATTTTATAAATTGATCTGCATACATATAAGTACATCAACAAGCTCCTGGCCTTCAACACTTAAGCTCCTTGGCCTAACAAATCACATAAGCCTACAACTTATACAAAACTTGGCTCACCAGCCTATAGAACACATTTACAATTCTTTGCATATAACATGTTCTGTAACGGGGCTCGGCCTTGGGGACACTACAAAGTGGGTGATCACGTGTTTTTGAAAATAAAAGTAAGACGCAGTTCCTTGATTATTGGGAAGTGTTCTAAGTTGGCAGCGCATTAATGTGGGCCTTTTGAAATCCTAGAGAGGATTGGTCATGTCGCATATATGCTTGCATTGCCTGCATCCTTGTGTATTCATAATGTTTTCCATGTGTCATTGCTTAAGAAGTTTGTACTTGATGTTAATCATATCATTGATTGGAATGTGATTAAGGTCGAGCCAGAAGGTGATTTTTGAGTGTGACTGGTTTACATATTGCACCGGAAGTTCAAGCAGCTCTGGAATTGAGCCATAGAGTTGGTAAAGGTCCAATGGACACGGTACAGTCCTGAGGATGCAACTTGGGAGCGCGGAGATGCTATGCAAGTAGAGTGTCCTCATCTATTTGAAAATGTTTTAAGTTTTGTAGGTATATGTATATATAATGCACTAAGGACAGTGCATAAATAAGGGGGAGGGGAATGTAATGTCCCTAATCCGAACCCCATTTGTATTTGTGCATATAGGTTGGTGAACCATTTTGGTTTTGCATGCACCTGAGTAGTGTGTGATGTAATTATCCATATAGGTTGCTCAGTCGTTGGCAACAAGTGTAAATGTAATGATCCATATAGGTTGGTGAGCCATGATACCAAGTTTTGGTACTGTGTGCATCAGTGGAGTGTGTAAGGCTAGTTATCAAAGAAAAGGTGTGCACATTCCCTACTGTTACACATACCTAAGCTATTGCGTGTGGATTACACATCAAGGGAGGGTGCACATATTCCACAATGTTATGTACACACAAGTAAGTTTGCGGGAATGATTGTGATGTGTGTGTGTGTGTGTGTGTGTGTGTGTGTTGAGGGCGGAGAACCTGTGTGACTATTGGGTTGGTGAGTCAGAATGCAAATAGGCCAGTGCACCTATTCTTGTAAAGTGTATCACACTCAAGTTATTAATATATTACATTGTTGCGCACAGATAGACTCAGATGAAAAGAGATGGGGGGATGAATCCACCAAAAAAGGGAAATGTGGGGGAATATTTTAATAATATTTCTTAAAAGTGTAATTTACAGATATATTATTTATCCTAAGTTCTCGACGGTAGTAAACGAGTCACCAAGCAGCTAAAGTTAATTCTGAAGATGACAAGT
>ML794354.1:48818-73705 GCA_009831015.1 Picea engelmannii | reverse complement strand
ACATGGAACATTCTAGAAACCCTTTAGAACCTTGTACAAACTTTAGAAAAAAATACAATTTTAAAAGATGCTCCTGCATCAAACTCCCATGGAATAAATACACTTCATGGACTTATGTCCATGAGTTCTTCAATGTTGTTGTCATTTCTGTATTTTTCACTCGAAAGTCTAAAATAAATTAGGTGCATCTGCAAAAAAAAATAGAATGTTTTCTTCATATATTTTCCTGTTGGATCCCAAGGTATGTTCACTAAATGGATACTTGTTTTTCTTCTTAATCGTACTTTAGTGATTTCCTCTTGAAACTTAGTTTCCTCGTGAACTTGATTATCATAAAAACTTATCAATCTCTTCTACATAATTTAAATCTTCTCATTACTCATTTCTTTAGTTTTCATCTTCAATCTCTCCTTATCTTCTTTGATCACACCTGCACATGAAACAAACATATTAAGGAAAACAATGTGTTCATTAGGATTTTGAAGCCCACTCTCAGTCATCAAAATGATTGTGATATAAATAAATGCCTTGACAACTTAAAAGGAAGTTGTCTTCTCATTCTTCCCTTTTTCTTTTCTGGAATCCACAAATACTTCCTCTTCCACAACATGCTCACAACAATATTTACCCATACTATTTTCAACATTAAATTGAGGTTTCTCACACAACCTTCTTGATGTCTCTCAAGATAACCTCTTTTGTAACATCCCCAGTTTTAATCCCCATGAATTGTAATGTAATTTTGTACATGTGAAATAAGTTGGTGAGTCGATATGTTTGGGGCAAAGAGCCTGTATTGATTAAAATGGTCGGAGGCCGAATTATATATTATGAACATCAAATTAATTAATTAAAGTAACAATCATTGACTGGGATGCGAGAAGGATGAAAACGATGGGGCACTATGATTTCACAAGAGAGAATCATGGATGGAAAGACAAGGTTGCCTCTTGTCAAACCCCCCCCTTGTGAAGGAACTATCCCTTGCATGGGGTTACTGACCGATAATGGGTTGCCCCTTGACAACATCCCTTGCGAAGGGAAATACCCTTGCATGGGAATCCATTGAGCTTGGAAGGGGTTGCCCCCTGCCGACACTTTAGACACGACGAAAGGATTACTCTCGAATGCATTATATAATGTGAACGAAGTGGAAGTGGATGACATGTTATTGGCACCCATAGAACCAACGACCAACAAAGAAGTGCTTTTGATCGAAGAGACTATGGTGGAATTAACCACACTAGTCGTTATGTTATATACACTAGGCAGAAAAATCTCATTGGTAACTATTGTCGAAGTAGGAGTTGTAGGAACTCCCGATCCAAACACTTAGAGAGTGTCATCCATAGTGGCCCAATGAAGAGGGCTACTATCAATAAATTATAATCTAGGAGGGGAGCTTGCACCACAGGTGATGAGAAAGTTCTAGTTAGTGAAGGGTTATAAGTCGGAGCATATTATTCAGCTCCAAGATCTTCAACAGTTACAACCTTTGGTTCCAAAGCGTTAATCTCTTAGGGCTCCGTAGTTGTGATCTCGACTAGACCATTCGGTACAAAAGCACTGGATTGATCAATATGTCGCCTTAGTGGAGGTGGGGGAGAATTGTTTCTAACTTCCTCTTCTATGGGAAGACCTTGAATTCTCCTCGATCTATGAGGCATTTGTCAGCCACTTTGAGTTGTCAACTCTCTGGTGATCGCATACATACCTTCCTAATCAAGTCTATGATCATTAAGCACATCACTAGAAAAATCATAAATGGAAGCAACATACACAAACAACCTCGCTAATATCCCGACTTAGGTGGATTAGTTCCTAAGATCGCAGTAGTCACAAGGTAGGATAAGGGCCTTTTAGATGGAGGCATGGGTTGATTAAGTCTCGTGGACCAACGAACGAATTAATGAGAAGAAATTATCCCGACCTCCACCGACTAGACTTATCTGGTGCAAGTACCCATGCTTCGTGGGGCACCCTCCAACAGTACTGAAAAGTGTGATGTGAAATCTGCCCCAGGTACCACAACAAACCCCCATAGTCACCTTTGAGATCCCTAGGAATGGCCACTAAGGTCATCAACTCACAGTCAACGTCCAGGGGGTATAGTTGACAATCAGGATCGAACGTATGAGCAGGGTAATTAAGCCTGAAGCCTTGAAAGCACCGCCTCTCATGGAGGTATGGTAACTAACAAAACCCCCAATATGTGATCTCTCCACCATGATCAATTAAGGATTGGATGGGTCTCTCCTCACCTCTCCTTTACGTGACCTCGTGTTTAGATCCTATTTTAGAGGAGCCTCCCGACTATACTTATATGACTATTGGATTTAGACTCTCCCTAGCTCAGACTCCTACGTTTGTTTTATGGCCTTGGAGAAATTCACTCTCCAACCTAAATCAAGGCCCTAGCTTGTAACTAGTTTGTTCACCCTACAAAATGAAAATTTTTAATAAATTTTATTTGGTGTTCATTTTATGGGGCTTTTAGTTACTCAAAAAGGTACAAATGAAACTTAGATGATGTTTTGACAAACCAAAAGAAAAACACTTTAAGAACAAAAAGCAAAAAAGCGGTTTCTTCACTAAAAATGAGAAGTGGTAACAACGCTTCAGATAAACAAACTCTTTTCTTTTGTATTTTTGCAAATGAAAGAAATATACTTTTTAATGTATGCAAGATCTCGAAACTACTTTGCACTGTAGCCCTAGGATGCTTTGTAAACAACCATGAATAATAGAGAGAAAGAAATTGGTACACTGAAATTATTTTCTTTTATAAAAAGGATAACTTTAACCGAAATCATTAATTATCAAAACAAACAGAAAGTCTAAAAGCCTGAGTACAAGCAAACAATTATTTTTTTTGATGAATTTCAAGGCAAAGGAAACAAGAGAAGAAAACTGGAAACCAAGTTTTTTTTTTTTTTTGGCTAAAAATAAATGAACATGCAATTATAATGCAAGATTTTTTCTTTTCTTTTTAAAAGTAAAGGGAAGAAGGCAAACAAGAAGAAAGGCAACAGTTCCTAACCACCAAAACAACAACCAATCTAGAAACCAAGCCCATACATGTATCTAACCTTTCAACTAACCTTAAGAACCTTACAAACCAAAAGTCTCACTTATAAACAAGCAAAAATATTTTAGAAGAATTGAGATTTTTCACAATCTTTACCAGAAAATCAAGAGCAAACACCAACCCAGGAGGCTCAACATATGTTGAAGGACCCACCTATACCTTCCAATTATAAGAAAAGACTTAAAATTTCAATACACTTACACAGGTCTGCGACTGTGTAAACTACGACTCACGGATATACACGGGTCATACGAGTGCAACTCGCAGATATCCATGACTCATAGAAGGACAAAGCACAGATGAAACAGTTAGGTTTGAAAAATAAAAAGCCAACCCAAAAGGAAGCTTACAAAAACTTTTGGGAATTTTTTTTGAATCAAGGATGCTCTAAAAATAATGCCCAGAAACAGGAAAAACTACAAAAACTAAGACAACCAAAGAAACCCTAAAATTGACCCAAAATAGGAGAATCCCCAGTCTAGTCACCAATTCTGTTGTGGGATTTTTCCGCTGTGACTTTGGGCCATGTCACAACAAATATTCACCAATTAAAAGACAAAACCCTAACCCTCATACAACACATGTAAAGAAATAACTACTTTATTAGAGATGAAAGAAAGTTTCACACCTTGTATCCTTATGTATGGCGTCGTTCCCCACTCTCGACCCTTGTACTGCTCTTGAACCCTTCTTATGCTAACCCACAAAAGAAGATCAAGAAAGTGTTGCAACAAGGTAGTTATAGCATAAAATCATACAAGTAATAGATAGATCGATTCAAATATGAAAAGTAATTTGACATACATAAACAAGTTGAATCAATACTACACAAATATGGGGGAAAAAGAACTCTTTATTAGCAACGACAACAAGAAGTGGTTACAACCTGACTCCAACCATGGACATTGCCTCGAAGTCAATCATCGAGGTTCCTCCAAAAGGTCCTTCAAGCATCACTCAACATTATTTCCCTTCCTTGGATTACCTAATAAGGATAGGAACACACCTTATGGTCATTTAATGGAAAGGAAGGAATGTTGGAACAAGGGTTCCAGGTCAAGGGGATGATACTCAAACGATGAAGAGGAATAGGAAGACTTGCAAATTCTTTAGCATAACTTTACACCTAGGTTGTCCTCCTCATTAATGCCGCCAAAGGTGCCTTTATACCATCCTCAAGAGGTTAAGGAGGTTGAATTACAATGAGTATGAGCCCAGGGAGGTTGGGAAATGAGCCCAACCGAAATCCCCACCCAAAAATGGAGAATTATTTTATTTTTCAACTATTTTTAGGGCATCAGCGAGTTGTAAACTAGCAACCCACAGACATCCGCGAGTTGTACATAGCTGACCCATGGATGACACTAAAAATTAGGTTTTTTAAGTGACTTTGACAAGGAAACTTAGGATTTAAGCTTGCAAGTCAGGAACAAGGGATAAACCATCTCACAATGAAATTAATATGGAAAATTGTGGTATAAAAGCAGATAATTTCAATCCATTGTGGAATGGATCATTTATTGTGAGATGTGCCTTGCGGAAAGGAGCCTACGAGCTAGAATATTTTGAAGGGAATGCTCTTCTGGAGCCCAAAAATGGGCTTTATATTAAGAATATTATGCTTAAGCCTTCATGCCTTGGTGTTCTCCTTGTAAATTTTGTACATTGTTGTATTTAGTGGTAACATAGATCAATTTTTGTGTTAGTGGTGCTTATGGTGCTTTTGCTTGGTTGGAATATGTCATGGGATTCTTTGACGTTCATAGGGTTCGTCGATGGCGCTAACCATCACACTTGAAACTTGGATTTCGCCACTTGGGTGATTTATTCACCCACTGGTCAATTGATTGCTTCGGGAGGTGCTTGTCTTGATCCATCCACCAATAACATGGTTGAATATAGCGATGTTATCGAACTGCTTCGTGACACCATTGCACATTGCATTTGGTCCTTAAAAGTTTGTTTAGACACTAAGTTAGTAGTATATGAACTGAATGACGAATATCATGTTCGCAACCCTATGCTACGTCGTCATTTCCTTCGGGTATGTTTATTGGAGCGTTGTTTCAATCATATTACTTATGTTCATGTTCCAAGAATTTATAATTCTTTATGTGATGCATTTGCGAACTATGTGTTAGATTGGAATTTATATCATTCACACTGAAACAAAAGCACAAAATTATATTTGTATATAATCAAATCATATGCACATTATCATTAAGACAAAAAATATCATCTGTATATATATATATATATATCATTATCATAGTTCATCAAGTACAAAAGTGGATCATGTTCCAAAAAAAGGCTTTTTAGCCTCGATTGTCTTCTATCGAGACTGATAATACAAAAATATACATAATCTCCAAATCACAGTCATGAGGGTCCTACCCTTCCCTCGACATGTCTCTCATAACAAACAACAACATTGGCTAGACGCCGAAAGAGCCGCATCCAATCCTGTGGTACTCCAACTACATGTTGTTGCATGTGCTCCGACAAATCTTCGACCTATATCATTTGTACCAGGCACACCAATCTCTCCCAATTCCTTTGGACATTATCGAATACTCATTCGACATCTCCAGGTGGTTGGCCATCACGACCAAATCGACCATATTGAGGAAATCCCTTAGGTCGCCTCGATCCCACATTTGTATAATCAGACAATCATATTGTTATCTTTATCCACACAAAAGCATTTGATTCTTTAATCATAAAAATATTAAAATGAAATAATTTAAAAAGCAAAAATGTTATATCGATATCTTTGTAGGCGCTTCCTGGAGGAATAGGCATCTTTGGGTCATTATGATAGTCGATCCCTGCATAAGGATAATCCTCGATCGTAACCACTTGGCGTGACCATCGTAACCACTTGGCGTGACCACCAAGCAAAAAATGCATCATCCCAGGGATCACCTAGATGTCCTCCTCCCTTCCCGGGGAGTAACTCGGTCCACCGGTCCATCGCACCATCTCTCTCATAATGTAGATTGATGTCCACTATTGGACTCATCACGGGTACTCTCTCAAAGAAAAAACAACACAAGAGGCTTCCAAAGCTAAAGTTCTTCATTTTTGCTTGCTTGCATCCTGTTAACTGGGCCTTCATGCACATCAGTAACGAAGTATTCCAATCTTATAGTTTTGGCCTCAAACATTGTTGTGCATAGAACATCATAAGTCTTGAAGCCTGATGTAGGGATGTTGATCCTGTAATCTGGGCAAACGTCAACATGATGATCTTCAAACTGAGGTTCTCAATCTTCCTTATTGGGAGTTGGCTCCCAACTTTCTCTGTCTCAACTGAGCAATATAAAACAATATATTCATTGATTGTTAGACCAATGGATGCTTTGGCTTTTAAGTTCACTATGTCACCTCGACGAGGCAACCCAGTGAGAAAATATGTATCCTTAGTCTCAATCTTTAAAGATTTCCCTCTAATCATGAAAGCATCTGCTTCTAACTCCCAGTAATCTATCAATGCCTCAAGCAATATGTGTTGTGCTCTAATTCCATTACAACGGAAGAACTTGTTCAATTTGCATCGTCGAAGGGATTAGTGAGCCTTCGGGTCATCCATGAAGTCATTGTCAACATCTCCATGCTCTCTTTCTCTCCATTCAATCACCATCTTGCATTTTTTTTTTCTCCAAATTTTGAGTTAAAATTTAATTTTTAAAGGTTTATGGAGATGCACACGATTTCCTTTTAGGACAGTCGTGTACATACGCGATTGTCACTTAAAGGGACAACATACATCCTTTTATATACACAACCCATGTGAACAAAGGCCACGTACATACATGACTATCACTAAAAGGGACCACATGCATCCTTTTATATATGTGACCTGCATGAACAAAGGTCACGTACATCATCGTTTTCCCTCAAAACGCATTTAAATGCTAAAAAATCACTAAAATGAAAAAAATTATGGATGAAATTGAAAAAGAGGAAGTGGTCTATTACCTGGTCCAAGCGGTTTTGGATTCCAAGCTCTATGCATCCTGTATTGATCCTCGGAAGCTTGAAAGGTAAAAAGGGCTCCCAATACTCTCCAAGAGGTAAAAAGTAAAATGATATGGTAAAAATGAGTTTTTCACCTATTTTAACACATTTGTTTCCACTTTTTGTATAGTTTTTTACCCCCTTTTCACATTTTTACATTGTTTAGACTAATGTAAATACCTTGGAGATGTTTTCTTATGCAGTTATCCTTGAGAGATATATTTTTCCACATATATTTTTTATATTTGGTGGCATTTTTCGACTTCTTCGACATGTATCTTCGACATGTATTGTGCTCTTTACCAACATATAGGGTAGGTTTCATTTCACCTATATTATGCATTTATCCATATCGTTCACATACTTGCTTTAGGGTCAACCCCATTCGTTGCGACATTATACCTTCAAGTTTCTCTAAAGGTGTCGTTTACATATGGTAGAGCTTACCTCTTCATTGGTGCCCTAGTTAGCTCCTCACTAGCCATTTTGGCACCCATGCTGCATTTTTTCCATAAGCTCGGAAGCCTTGTCTAGTCCCACCATGACTTTGCGTCGAAACTTCATATATTAATCTCATCTCTTGCTGGCCAGTTACCCACGGGGATTCTAAAAAAATTGTTGTGTTGAGTTGTACATGCATTGCATATTGACCACTCACGCTCTTCGGGCCTAATGTCGGCTTCAACTTGTCGTTATATAACCAATTATATATGCATTCTCAAAAAGTTATTAGCCTTGCAATACTATCCTTTGTGACTTGACACCTATATCCCTAGAGTAAACTTTCCCCTGAGTGTCCATATCCTGCACATGCTTTCCTTGCATTGAGCATAGGTGTGTTCCTTGCGCTTGAAACTAGTTTGCTTGTCTGTGACACTTGTTTCCTCCATTGTATCATAACATTCTTTTATTATTTTTCAGGCTTTATAATATGAAAAAAAACAATCAAAAAACAAAAATGAAGGATATGAATGAGTCTAGTCTTTTATATGGCACCTACTTATGTCACCCTTGAACATAACATAATCCTATGAGTCTTCACTTCATTATTTGGGTTTAGTATGGCTTAAGGAGGCCCTTTTCCCCTATTTTTTTAGCGTAATCTCCTCTAACTGTTTATTCTTCCACTCATATGAATAATTTTTTATGCCTCTTGTATCACAAACGTATCCCAATGTATATTCAATGCCGCCAAAGTCACATTTTGTTTTGTGTCTCCGTTGAAGGGAAGTCAATGTCTGTAGGCCATTATGCAAAAACCTTTGACTCTTCAAGTTAGCCTTCCACTATCATTCAAGTAGTTCTCAGCTTCACAAGTATCTTTGTATCCCACTCGTGCTAGTATAGAAGGTCCCCATTGACTTCTTTCTAGAGGGTTTTCTCTTCTCGACTACGACACATTGCTCTAAGAGTATGACCTAGAGTTGCACCCTGGGCCTATTTACATCATTGATACGTGACCTTGTGCTTAGCAAATGACAATCATCATTGGTTGTTGACTGAGTGGTTTCCCTTGTGTTTGAAGTCAATAACCATTATCACACATAGAGATTTATGCGGTACCTTGGTTTCCATTTGACCCCATTGGTGGATTCCTCATCTTTTCCAGTAGTCTCCATTATTGGCTACTATTCAGAGAGTCTATTTTGTGTGCTATTCCATCTGGTGCATGTCGAAGTCATACCTCAGTGTGGTTCTTTCAGTATTTTCGTCTGAACCCTTCTAAATATTTGGCCTTCTGCTACCCGTCGTGATGGATGATGGAGGATTCCTTAATGCATTCCTTCCAATGGATCTCTTCCTATCGATGTCAGCGCATCTTACTCTGGGACAAGGATTTAGAATCACTTTTAGTACCTTGTGGCTTGCAGTCATCGGTTGTAGGTTTCCTTGCTATTAACAATGGGAATAGATCAATGTCCCCTACTCGATAGATTCTATCATGTGTTTGACATCAACTCATTTCCACACTTGCTAGATTGTACTAGGTACCTTGACTCCCATTATCATTATCAGTGGGTTGTCTCACATTTGTTAACGGTATACATCAATGCCTGATAATCAAACAATGTCTCATTGTGTTCGACTCCAACATATTTATTCAGATAGTGTAGACTCGTACAACAACATATTGTTTTGAATACTTCAAGTGAAGTACGAGCATCACATCTTTTGTGCTCCTACTTGACTTGTATTGATTGTACCACCCCATTTGACATTGGTACTTAGAGAGGATCAGTTTGTTCACTCCATTGGTTCCAAATATCCTCTATATGATTTTGAGACAGAGCTCCACTATGCATCCATTCATGGCTATGATCTACATGTTTGCATGGATCCACTATGTATTTTTCTTGTGGCCATGATTGTTGCTTCTATTTATCACATGGATCCTCTGTGTATAGTTCTTGTGGCCATGGACATCTGTTATGATTTTATTACTCATGGATCTGCAATGTACTTGATTTGGAGGCCATGCTTACATCACACTCAAGCATGGGAATGCCTGACTTGAGAAGAGAGTATCTTACTTGTTTCTGTTGTAGGTATTGTACTGGGACTGGTCTTAAACTACTCTTACTTAATGGCCCCTCCACAATCTCAGGACCATTTGTAATGTATTTTGGCCATTATTTTCTCTTCTGACCTCACACATAAGGGGACATCTATTATAGCATCGTTTGACACCACATATGCTCATGACAACTCACTGGCCTTAGTTACATCCCTTTCCCTGCTTACAAGAGAAAAATCCCCCTTTTCCTCCCTAAAAACATCTTAAAAAATACCATTTTTTTAGATGTACACGACTCTCCTTAAAGAAACTTGCGTACATATGTAACTTGCTAGTTATAAACCCGCGTACATATGTGACTTGCTAGTTAGCAACATGCATACATGTTTAATTGGCCCCCCAAAAATAGTAAATCCCAATATTTCAGGCGTAGTTGACGGGTTCCCTAGGTTACTGACCTTTTGTATCCCATTCATAACTTCTCCAACTGTCAAAAGGGAGTATAAAAGAGAGCCTTGGGATGGAGGAAAAATATATCAAAGAACTGCACCGTTATGCTGGCATATTCTTTATATCCCTGCAAGCCCCTATTTTCCCTTACTTTCAAGATTGTCCTTCCTCGCTTGAAAACCCTCATTTTCATAATTTGTGTTTCCCCTTATTTTATCAATAAGAAAGCCATTGCTTCCTTGGTCCTATTGGAACTCAAACCTTTGGAGGTTGTGCATGTCATCTCTGGCCTTGGGTGGAGGAATTTGGAGGCTAGTTCCGGGACCGTGCCACAACAGTTATAGTTTGTAACCATCTTCTATATTATTATCAATAAAGGATCTCTCATTCTCATCCATTTCTATTTGTTGATTCATAATTCATGATTTTAATGAGATTATTTTATGTCTTATACTGAATCTACTATGCAAATTGAATTGATCATATCTAGTTAGTTAGTCGATAACTACCTATTTGGAATTGTATGCTTCTTTGTTTTTAGGAGTTTTATCACATCATTGTGAAGGAGTTCTAGAGAAAACGTCCTTAAGTGATATCGACTTCAAACGTTTGGTTCCAAGTATGTTCTCTTTCCTATCTTCTGAAAGTTAGTTATTGCAAGTAGTTTCTTTCAATTAATTGCCTAATTAGAGTCTGTGAGAAGTCTTTTAGAGCGTTGTTCTATTGTGGTCCTAACCCATAGCCATAATACTTGGATTTCAATAACATGGAGGGATAATTATTTTGAGGGGATGTAAAAAATGTTAATGTTTAGACAAGGAACCTTCATCATGGATCCCTAGGAGCAGGGTGCATTGCTCTAAGGGCCCAATCTAGATATTTTTGCTTTCCTTGTTGAATTTTTTCCATTGATTTATTTTGGGCATGGTGCATGAAAGACTTCCTTATCACACCATCCCTGCCCACTATCCTCCTAGCCTCCGATACTAGGCCTCCTAACAAATATTGGGTGCCTATTAGGCCCTTGGATCTAAGGTGACTGGCAAACCAAAAGAGGAGGAACCCTCCTCACCAAATATATTCAAGAGATTAACTAAGTGGGAAAGTATAAGCCTTGACACTAAATGATCCCTATCAAAGAGAATTCTAGTTGCATAAGGTTTTCCCCCTCCATCAAGAATCTCATTTAACAAAAATGACTCAGTACAAACCCTTTGTCTTCATAGAAAAACATGAGTGATAGAGTGGTTTTTGCAGTAGACTTACCCGAATGAGCAGTTGGCATGGTGATCATCTCCTCTACATTGAGACTTGACAGAGAAGCATCTTGTTCTTAGCTTGAAACACTTTCAAGGTCATTGGTTAGATCAAAGGAAACTCAGGTGAAGGCCCCCCCTTTGTATCAGACTCAATAAAAAGACTGAGCCCGAGAACTTGGATGGAGTCGATCCATACATTTGGACGGGGAGCCACAAATTTCCAAATCCTCCAACACTTTAAGATCTTGAGATGAAAAATTACGCAAAGAGTTTACTACAACATTTGAAGAGGAGGGAGGGGGGTTCATAGTAGTATTCAACTTTGGAGGGCTTGAAGTTCTAGCTCTAGCGAACTCGACACTAGATTATCTCTGAACGCTTGAAGACTTTGGATTTGCCTTAAGGTCTGGAGCCATTTTCTCCATAGACCCCACAATCTGATTTGTTTTCAAAGGTTCCCCACTCCTTAACACTTTAGGGTTGGAAGTTGCACCTTCTTTTTTCTACCAGATATTACGAATAAATCCTTTAGAAAAATCTTCTACTACATGACCCCATGCATGGCATCTAACACATCTAAATGGAACACTTACATAACCTAGGGTTTGAGTATATTACAAATACTCAACCTCTACATCAATACTATCATATAGGCCATCAAATACATCAATGTTTACCAATACTTTCACCACATACCGTTTCACACTATATTTGGATGACAGGTCGATCAAAAGGGTTTTACCCAGGTAATTTCCTAAGTCCCATAAAAATGTATCATTTGATATCTCCAGGGGGTGGGGGGGATTTTAACCTAGAGAGGGGTCATTTTTGTGGCCCCTCTATGTGGATCAAAGAAATAATGTTAGAGCTTTAAGGATAGGAAGCAAGAATGGCATAACCATCTATCACTCAGAATTTTAACAGTGTCTTCCTCACTTCAAAAGATGAAGCTCACCCATCCCTTACACATGATATGGATGGAGGGGCTATAAACTATATGATGTAGCTAATGGATTATGATCCATATGTGAAGGGAAACTTCTAAGAGATAAACGTTGAAGAAGCACCTTACTAGAGACTTCCCTGCAAGCTCCAAGACCCGTTGCACCCTTAAGTCTTCCTCCATAATCATTTTCACCCACCTTTCCTTTATGTTTATTACTTTCTTCCTACGCTTTGGGCTCCTTTGCACCTCCATTTCCACTTTCATAGGGATTTGACGAATGATACCACTTAACTCTTGCAGATCTAAATGACTACCAATAAATTGTAGTGAAGGTTCGAGATCATTCGATTCAGAAAGGAAACCAAATCCTTGAGCTTCCAAATTATAGAGAGTTGCAAAGGAAGAGAAATGTATTGAAAGTGGTATAGTCAAGGGTGGGACATAGACATTCTGGGAAGATTCTAGAACTTTATCAAGACACGAGTCCATTGAATTACTAGGTTGTTTTGGAAGAAGGCCCACCGATATGGCCTCCTGAGAGCCAAGTATTTTTTTCCTACACTGTCCTCCCATCCTTATTGCATTAAAGGGTTTGACATCCCGAAAAACTCGCATGACAAATGTATCGAGTCCTCCTCTAATCCTAAGACCCTAATCTTTTGGATAATGATATTGGAACCACCATGGACCACCAACTCGTCGTCCTTAATGGTATGTTCCCTTCGTATGTAGAATCCCTTGGTGCCACATCCACAAAGGACTCCACCATATCTAAAGGATCTGATCCAAAGTCAACCAACTCACCATCAACCTCGAAGGAGTATAGTACACCTACGAAACCTGGTGATTCTGCATATTTGCGCTCCATCTGATCTCTCCAACAAACCTCTTTGTCAGACACTCATGGAACCATTATAGGAGATGATATTGTCAAATATCGACAAGTACAACAAATTGGAGAAGGTACAATAAGGCATGGAGTCAAAGGAAAATAAATTGTGCAACATCAAATGAGCAAGGATTAATGCCAATAATAATTGATTACATATGGATGGGTCGTCAACAATAGAAACAAGATATAAAAAATGTAAGAAATCTTATTACTTGACTTTATTATATGTAAATCCCTTATCCACAAAGCTTCAAGGATAAATATTTTCAAAGGGGGTTATTATGGTATGAACCTAGTGGAAATATATATGGGGTCACATGTATAGGTAATAGTAGGTTAGCTTGGTAGTGGGATTACAAGGGAAATGAATATATATATATATATATATATANGAGAGAGAGAGAGAGTCATTATATTATACATGGACTTATCATTTGGATATATGGATGTACTTGAGATAGTTGGGAGCTATTATCCTAAAGTATAATTGTTATCACACAGCTCATCATTATCATCACTTTGAGATCTATGCACTGTGCTCATATTTGGTTTACATTTTGTTGATGGTAGTTTATCATGCCATTCAAAGTATTGGATTCATAACATAATGTAAACAGGATATGTAAACACCACTAGCTAGCACAACCCTTATGAATTCACAAAGTAATTCATATGCACCACATTAGGTATCTACTCATTTACACTAGTGAGATATCAAGCTCTCATAGTTTTCCCAACCACACAACAATTCCTAAGTTACCAAATCTTTTTTCCCATTAGCCTCCACAACCCAAAGAAATGAACCCCCTTTTCTGCAATGTTGTTCCACTCCTTTCCAAGGCTCCAGTGCTACTGGCTAGGAAATCTCAATGTTGGAAGCTCCAAGAATTCTCAACCATGGACAATTCTTTCATAATTATCATCATTCCCATCCAGAGAAGCATTAATTTCTTGCTAGAATAACCAATAGATACCTACAAGCAACTAGCCATAGTTCTCTACCTCCAACAATTTGTTCCCATGCCCCAAAACCAAGAACTAAAATGAACTTGAATGAGTAAGTAACAATGAATGACCAACCCCCAACAACCAAAAATCATGGTTTATATAATTACTTGTAATAATGCACCACGTGGATTCCCCAAGAAGCTCATGTAACCACAGTCCTCAACTAATTCCAAGATGGGTGAATAAAATATAATAAATTGGCTTAGCCCCTTAGCCCCCCCCATCTCTTATGAAATCATAGCCCCCATATAACTCTATCCTTATCATCTTCCAGCCAACGATGCATTTTTATTATTAATATTCAAAGTATTACATTGCTAGGCTCTTCGACCTTTCAATAGTAAACAAAAATACATTATTAATTTGAGGACTCAAAATCAGGGTATTGTATTCCCCTACACCTTATTTTGGTTCTGTCCTTAGTGCATATCACCTTGTAGGTGTACATATATACACAATTTTCATCAAAATTTCAAAAATAACTTCGGGTATGCCTCCTGCATTGTATCTTCCAGCTCTTATGTCACTTGTTTAGGGTTGTAGCATGTCCACTAGACCTTTACCTGTTGCATGGCTTTGTTCCGGAGCAACATGACCTTCATATCCAATATATGCATTGGTTGTAATTGGAAGTATCCTTCTAGCTCCACCTGGATCAAAGTGCAATCAGTGATATGGTTAGGATCATGCACTTATTTTTTTAGCAAAGATACATGAAATACATTGTGCACATTCATGGAAGCAGAAAATGAAAGTATGTATGCAATTGGTCCTATTCTGTCCAATATTTCAAATGGACATCAAAACCTAGTTGTTAGCTTGGTACAACTTTCCAATTTCAATGAGATTTTCATGGGCTTCACTTTAAAAAATACATGCTCTCCCACTTTAAATTCTCTGGTTGTCCTGCTCTTATATGCATAACTCTTTTGCCTATATTGTGTTGCTTTCAAATTCTGCTTAATTTTAACCATCTGTTATTCCATTTCCTTGAGAAATTATGTCCCGAGTACTACTTTATATGTTGGGTTTTCCAAACTCACTGGAGTATTGCATTTCTTTCCATACAGAGCTTCGAAGGGGCTCACATTCAATGAAGCTTGATACCCATTGTTGTAGGCAAACTCAACCAAATGAAAACAAACTTTCCACTTGGATGGCTTATCCATAACATACATTCTTAACATGTCTTTAATCACTTGATTCACCCTCTTTATCTTCCCATTTGACCGTGGATGGTACGCTGCACTAAAATCTAGATTTGTCTCGAATCCTTTAAATAATCCTTTACGTATCCCATGCACCCCATCAATTTCCTTCATGTAAGTTTGAGCTGCAATATTAGTTTCCTTGTGACTTAGTTTCAATGGAATAAAATGAACATCCTTTGTCAATTTATCCACCACTACCATTATTGAATCATGTTGCCTTGTTGTCCTAGGTAATTTAGTGATATAATCAATGGTTACCACGTCCCATTTCCACTATGGTATTGGTAATGGCTTTAGCAAACTTGTTGGGTGTCTATGCTCAACCTTCATTCTTTAACATTCCATGCACGTAACAAAGTAATAAGCAACATCCTTCTTCATTCATGGCCAAAAGTGTTGGCTTCTTATTGCTACAATTGTTTTCTAGTAACGAGGATGTTTGACATATAGAAAATTATGCATTTCTTTTAACACCAACTTCTTTAATTCTTTGGAATTAAGAACATACAATATTTTTTCATGCATAAGTATTCCACATTCTCTTAGCTTGTACTCTTTAAATCTACGTTGTACATTTTCCTACTATAAGATTTATTTTACCTGGAGGTAATGTTGGTCTGTAACAACATCATCTAAAATTTCGCTCTTTAAATCTGATTGATGCATACTAATGGTTGTAGCATGCATGATATGTACCCTTTTGTTGAGCACATCAACAACTTTATTTTATTTTCCTTTCATATGCTTACTGTCAAGGTTGTACTCACTTAAAAATCCCAACCATCTTATTTTCCTAACATTTAAAGTTGGTTTCTCAAACAAATATTTTAGACTACTGTGCTCTGTCCTCAATTCAAATTTCTTCCCCATTAAGTAGTGCCTCCACATCTTCAATGCATGAAATATGGAAGCAAGCTCCAAATCACATAGGGCATAATTCCTTTCATGTTCTTTAAGCTTTCTAGACTCATAACTAATGACATGTCCATTCTGAGTAAGGACTCCACCAAGTCCTCCTTTGCATGCATTTGTGCATACCACAAAATTTTCATTTGGATCCATAATCTTCAAAATAGGTGCACTAGTAAGTAACTCCTTCAATAGTTGAAAACTTTCTTCAAAATTTGTTGTCCATTCAAAATGGGTTCCCTTGATTTGTACAGAAGTGATGGGATGAGAAGTGAGGGATAATTTTAAGGATGTAAATGTGTCTCAAAATGTAGAAACCTTAGTGAATCTTACTAGTCTTTAATATGCAAACTATAAAATGTTTGGCGATATTTTTGTAAAAATATTCAAATTTCTAAGGATTTTATATAGTTTCTATAAAATTTGGGCTACTTTTAAGGTAAATAATTTTCTTCTATAGAATTTGGGCAAATCATTTTTAGAAAAAATGGAAATTGTCGAATCTTTTTTTGTGAAAAAGTGTGGAAAATTAGCCCATGGGCTAAATTTAGCCCCTAACATTTTTCCTAGAGAAATCCTTTAAAAACCTTCAATAAAACTTCTATAGTATCCAACTAATCCAATAAAAGATCCGACCTCAGACACATTCTTTGGTGTTGACCATCCTATAATGGCTTCAATCTTCTCTCGATCCACTGCTATGCATTCCTCTGAAATGTTGTGCCCCAAATAATGGATCTTCTCTTGGTAAAATAAGCACTTACTAAGCTTGGCATACGATTGATGCTCCCTTAGCACTTGTATTACCAATATTGAGTGATGTTCATGTTCTTCCTATGATTTAGAATAAACAAGTATGTCATCCAAGAACACAACGACAAACTTATCCAGATAATTTCCAAGTGTGCCATTCATTAAGAACATAAATACAACTGGTGCATTGGTAAGACTAAATGGCACCACTACAAATTCATAATACCCATACATGGTTCTAAAAGTTGTCTTACTAATGTCTTCTTCCTTGATTCTCATCTGATGATATCTTGATCTTAGGTGTACTTTTGAAAATATCTTTGCTCCTCTTAGCTGACCAAAGAGGTCATCAGTTTTGGGTAGAGTGTATTTGTTCTTCACAAGTGGCTTATTTAGTTGTCTAAAGTCAATACACAACTTCAATGTACCATCCTTATTTTTCACAAAGAGTACCGGTGCTCCCCAAGGTGAAACACTTGGGCGTATGTACCCTTTCTTTAAGAATTCCTCTAGATACATTTGTAATTCCATTGATTTCGATGTGATTATTTTGTAAGGAGTCTTTGATACAAGGGAAAATGTAGGCACCAAATCAATAGAGAAATCTATATTCCTCTTTGGTGTTAATCCTGGTATTTCTTTGAATACACCCTCAAACTCTTGGAACACTAAAAAATATTCAAAACTTGGCCCTTTGGTCTTGTCTGGCTCCTCCACACGAGCTACATAAAATTGAAATCCTTTCTTGAAACATCCATTTAGTTGTAAGGCTAAAACATCCCTTATAGAAATGGGTCTTGGAATAGCTTGCACAATTCTTTGCTTTCCTTCTTCATCGAGACACGTAAATCTCTTGTTATGGAAATATAGAACAACATGGTGCTTGTCCAACAAATCCATCTCAATTAGGATATGATATGATTCCAATGGTATGATATTCATATTATCATTGGTATTTACTCGATTCAAATCTATTGGAAAACCTATGACAATCTCATTTATCCTTCTTTTGGTCCCAGTGGCTAACTGAACCAACCATTATATTTCAAGCTTACTTTTCATCAAATGAAATATGTCCACTACTTTAAGATCAATACAACTATGGCTTGCTCCCGAATCAATTAACATAACAATAGGCTGATTTGTAACCTTACCTTCCACCTCAATTGTATGGGATTGATTCTCTTCATGTTGATCTTCTAGGGTTGCATATATCCTTGGAATATTTCTTCCCATGTCTTCTACCGTAGTAACCTAGTGAATGTTGTGCAATGTCCTCATTTTTTCTTCTCTGTGAGGGCAATATTTGTACATGTGATCTTCTTTACATCCCCAACATTTGATTGGTATACTTCCCCTTTTTCCCAAGGATTCTTCCATCTTGGGTTCATTCTTAACAAGCTAATTTTACTGATGTGTATTAGGATTGTTTCTATTGAAAGGAAGTTTGAATCCCTTCTTTCTATGATTTGATTTCTCCTTCTTCTTATCCTTCCAAGACTTCTAAAAAGTTTATCTGCCTTTTCCTTGCTCATATAACTACTTGGCCTTTCTTATGGTCTCTACCAAAGTCTTGGGTTCATCAAATTAAATTTTATCTTCATATAAAGATGGAAATCCACTCATAAACCTCTGCATTTTCACCTTTTCCTCTGTGATAAAACCCACATATCTTAGCAACTCCAAGAATTTATTTTCATATTCTTCTATGGTAATGCTCCCCAACTCACATTCAAAGAAATATTGTATCTTCTTGTCATAACAATATTGTTGCTGGAAATATTTCTTGAATTGCTTCCAAGAAATCATTTTCTCATCAATGTGTTTAACTTGCTTCAACTGATCCCACCACATCGAAGCTTTTCCATGGAAATAATATATGGCAATCTCAGCTTCTAGGTTAGATGAGTAACTATGCAACTAAAAATATTTTCTGATTCCAAGCAATTAGGTTTCAACTTCATCTCCCCTTTTGTTTCAAAGGTTGGTGGCTTAAGCTTCATGAGCTCTCCTTGCAAGTTGCCCAACTCATATATTTCCTTTTTATGCCTAACAAGAGACACTTTTGGGTTGCTCCTTGACTCTTCAGATGAATAAAACTTACTAGATGAATGACTTGGTGAGTACTGATGTATTTGATCTCTACTAGCAATTGTTGAGTGTCTCGATCCTTTGTAGTTATCCTTCCTTGCATGAGGTATGCCTTCTTCCCCATGTCTTGAGCTTGATCCATTCTTCATTTGTATTTGTAGTTGGTTTAGGTTTTGTAATAGCTGAGTATTTATTTGATTTTCTTCTTCTTGGGCTCTTATTATATTCTCATTATCAGCTCTATAACTATATACTTCCACTCTTAGACTTCTCATGGTATCTACCATTTCTGTTGGATCCACCCTGCTCCTATGTCCATTAGATTTTGTCTCTTCATTACCCAAACTTATATTTAGGCCTTTGGCTTCCCTTCATCCTCCATGTCTCTAATATGTAATCCTGTCTTACCATGATCTTCTTATACCCCTAATTCTGTAAAAAGTGCCAACAACCATTTTTGTTAGAGTTATGCATATTATAAAGTTTTCTCAATTAATGTTATGGGTCCTTTTTATTCTCAATTAATGAAGAATCCTATCACACTTCTCTAGCTTCTAAAATTTTAATATTATTCTCCTATGAATCATCTCTTTGACTATTCTTCTGCCCCAATATGATCTCCGAGCTGAAAGTTATGGATTTTTGAAAAAGCCATTTTCTCCCAATTTGTGCACTTTTTCCACTAGTGTAATTTGACTAGGAGGCTAACTTATGTCTTATACAAAAGAAAATCTGTCAAGAACCAATAAAATTTATGTCTCAGACACTATTAATATTCATTATATCTAACACACAACAACTTCCATATTATCGATCTGTTGCTCCAATCAAATTCTACAACAATCAGGAATTAACAACTTTGTCCCTTTTTACAATTTCTCTAGACTTAGAATTTTTAACAAAACTAGCTATCTCCCAAATTGAGCACTTCTGGAAAATATTTACTAAGGAAAAGTTATTTGTTTTAATGGGAAAGTAAAATGTTGAGTAAATATTTTTTTCCAGTTTTGTGATCTAAGGTCCCCTTTCCTCCTCTGAAAATCCAAAAAATCCCCCAAAAATGGCTTAGAATAGTGGATTTTGGCCTGTTTTAGCATCCCCATTCGAAATCCCTTGGAATCTAGACAAATGCTCCACTGAGAATTTTTATGTATGCATTATGGATACCCTATGAAAATTTCATAATAAACAAAGGCTATGTCAGAGATTACTAGTCTATTCTTCAAAAACCACCAATTTGCAAATTCTGAAAAATTGCTACAAATTGAGAAATGACCCTCACTTGAACTTCTGTATCCCTCCTCACAACAGACATACCTAGAAAATTTCATTTCAATATGGATTGTTATGCTTTTTTTATGTCCAAAATAAAAATTTGTCACTAGACTAAGATTTGTTTTCTAACATAGCTTATCCTTTGCTAATGTGGCAATCTATCGATGTGCCTACTGATGTGGCACCTCAGATCCACATAACACCCTAAGGTGATACTGTTTCACCTCCCTAGCCACATCACATGCCCTGTCACACTCGACCTCACTCCTCCTTCCTCTTTCTTCTTTCTTTCCCCTTACCTTTACACTTCCATATCATATTTATTACATTCGGGGGCCCACCAGCATCGACTACCACATGGCACCATAACATTAGCCCATATTACCAATCAGGTCCATCATGAACCTTTCCCCTTAACATGCATTTTCCCCATTCTTGACCTAGATATACAGTGGGGATTCTTTACATGCCACCAAGTTGCATATGGGTTATACCTATCAAACATGACCGACACTAGATTGGACGACGATGATGAGAGTAGATCAACGAACATTAGGAATTAGAGGAGTTATAGTAGCATGGGACTTGGTCCAATCCCAAATTCTTGTAACTGCTTACCTCCATGGTGCCACGGGACGCCATATGACATGTTATGAGAGTTTGGAATCAGGCTCCAAAACCACCCTTCTAAAGTCCCATAAACCACCCTTCTGATGTGGCCCCTACATCATCCCCCAAGCCCATCGCTCTGCACCACAATCACTAAGCACATCATCATGGCTTGCCACTTCGCCACCCTGAACTACCACTATGGAATTCCACGTCACCACTGCCACATCACTTGACACGTGCCCTCCATGTCACCGTGCATGGAAAAATTCCCAAAAATTCCCAAATTTTCCAAATTTTATATTTTAGAGAAAATCTCTTCGGCCGCTAATGTGCCTTTCGAATCAACCTCTGCTAAATTAATTTCTCAGCCTACGTGTTGGCCCATACAACCCAAACATTGTGATCAGTGCTCTGATGCCAATCTGTAACGTACCCCATGCATGAGTACCTCAAGAAACCACAATCTTGACACATATTTGAATTCTTGATACTATTATTTAATAATCAAGAGACATGCATGCAAACAAATAGCTCATGCAATTATCAAAAACATGTTAAATAATCACATGTACATGCCAAACATAGCTTATAGAAACAATAATTACATTATACACATCAAATAGTAAATACATAGCAGAAATAAACACAATGTAGACACAATAATACACAGTACGAATTAAATACACAAATAACTTATATTTAAAGAATAACTTCATTGACTGGTTGCAGACGTTGGATGTTCCAACCAACCTTTGAATCTATTGCACATTAACTCTCTATAACAAGTGATGCAAGAGAATCTGATAGTAAAATCAAGAATTGACAACTGGGTCGATGAACATTTACCAAGGGAGTTGGTTGCCTAATTTCTTATTTAAATTTGTAATAATTCTGAAATGTCTCTAGAAGACATTTTCGTTGGGTTTGTTTGCTAGGTGTCGAGTTGTTGTGATAGGTGTTAAATCTATTGCTAAAACTTAGGAACATATCTCTAGTTTAGACATTTGTTGAGATAACTCGAGATTTGTTTGTTTTGTGGACTATCCGAAGAGCATGATGGAGTTATTATTGTAATTTATGTAATGACAAGAGTGAGATAGAATATGTGATCATAGATGAAGATGAATGAATCATTTCAATGGACCAATGAAAGAGAGGAAGGGAGCGTATGATAAATAAATCATATTGAATGAATACTCATACTTGTAATGTTTAAATGAATAAATTATATGGTTTGTAATGAGGTAGACTAAATTCTAGAAAGTCTACATAGGAATGATAGATAGAGAGAAATGAGTAGATGTAGGGATGAATATTGTGAGAGAATCATGGAGATATTATGGAGAGATCATAGGGGTTAATTATGTATATGGTTGTGTATTCGTTTGAACTAATTGGCTAATTATGAAATAATTGTTATGGTCACCTATAATTATATAAGGGACCATTTGTACACAAATTGGATACACGCGAGTGATGATTTGATATAATTTTCCCTTCGGGGGTTTCTTGAGCATAATATCCAAGTGTCCCTTGCTTTGCTTTGTATATAGTTAAAGTATTGCGTATAGTGGTAGTTTGGGCTACATCAAAAAGCCAACCCCGAGCCGAGGCTATGAATCCACAAGGATGGGTGCCTATGACGTCTCTAAGTTTCACACACCAATCATGTATCAAGATCTCACAGTTTTCCCAACCGCACATCAATTTCCAACTTACCAACTCTCTTTCCCCCTCATCCTACACAACCCAAAGAAATGACCCCCCTTCTCTGCAATGCCATCCCTCAGCCTATTCCACTTCTTTCCAGGGGTCCAATGCTTCTTACCGGGAAATCTCAATGTTGGAATCTCTAGGAATTCTCATATGTGGACAATTCTTTCTCAACTATCATTATTCCCATGCACACATGCATTAATTTCTTGTTGGAATAACCAATAGATACCTACAACCAACTAACCATGGCTCTCTACCTCCAACAATTCATTCCCATGCCCAAAAACCCAGAACCATAATGAATGTGAATGCGTGAGTAACAATGAATGACCAATCCCCAACAAAAAAATCATGGTTTATATAATTACATGCAATAATGCACCACATGGCTTCCCCAAGAAGCTCACGTAACCACATTCCCCAACTAATTCCAAGATGGGTGAATATTAGCCCCTTAGCCCCGCCCTCTCTTGTGGAATCATATCTTTAACTATGTTCTTATCCATCCTGCAATCAACGATGCATTTCTATTATTAAGATTCAAAGTATTACATTGTTAGGCTCTCAAGCCTTTCAACAATAAACAAAAATACATCATTAATTTGGGAACTCAAAACCAGGGTATTATAATTGGTAACTTAAACTTTAAATTAGGGTTTTGTTAAGATTTTTGCCTCTCGATTGATATAAATAAGGGTTCCCCTCTCTCATGTGCATATCACATCTTATTATAAACATAACCAGCCGACTTATTGTTAATATTAAAGAAGTCTTCCTCCATTTTGTATTATAACATTGCAAGTTGGTATTATAGCTTTAGTTATTCATCACTTTTGTTGTGTTCTTTCACGAAGAAGAAGAAAATAAAAGCATCAAGGTCACAATATTCAGAAGGGTTTCTAATTTTTTCTGAATTATAACTTCAGATCTAAAAAGCACTAAAAAATTGGTCATTAAAAAGATGGTTAATAATCTCTCTTGTGCTTTCCACACTCGCAACAAGTAGTTCTCAAGTCATTAAAATTAATTTTCTTACTGGTGCAACGTTATATAGTAACATACACACTGACAAGGGTTTTTATATTTGTATAACACATCATAGTGCTCACACAATAAATTAATAGACAGTTGATAATGTGATAGCAACACAGTTTGAATGCCTATTATGATTGCGACATTGAAGGATTTAGTAGTGCTGCACTAGACCAATGCTTGACTTGATATAGGCGCACTGGAAAATGATGCTATTACAAAAAAAAACAAAAAAACACATTAAGGTAGTGCCAACACAATTTGAATGCCTATTATGATTGCGACATTGAAGGATTTAGTAGTGGTGTACTAGACCAATGCTTGACTTGATATAGGCACACTGGAAAATGATGCTATTACCAAAAAACAAAAGCACATTAAGGTAGTGCACTGATAGAAAAATGAGAGCAATGCACATTGTGTGAAATAAAAACAAAAAATTAGTTCCCATGGATAAGAAGTAAAAAAAATGAAGCAAATTTGTTTAAACATAACAATGAAAGAGTTTCTTCGATTAATGCATGCTCTTGAGGCTCCTTAATATTGAGTTTATTAGGATTTGAAAAAAAGGTTTTTGGGAAGGTAAATTTAAAACCCTAAATTTATAAATAATATCCAAGAAGGCTTAATGGACATTAAGGGATGAGCAAGGCAATGAGCATGATTAAGCTTAAGAAGGCGCACCGATGATGCAAAGGAAGAATGGAGCACTAATAATAAATGAAATAACATAGAGTGGATTTGTTTTTACTTGTTTATAGACGTTAGTTCACCCATACTATCTACACCCAGTTTTTACTTACCTATAGAGGTTAGTGCACCCATACTCTCAACACACCAAAGCATAATTGAAGTTTTTTCTCCCATTCCACAAATGATGATTCTATTTATTAACGACATGCCAAAAAGCAAAAAAATGAATCACAATGCACTACCTTAAAGTATTAACGACATCATAATAATGTACAATATGTAAATTCTAACCTTGTACAATATCTACTGCAAACTGATATTCAGAAAAGAACAGAAAAGATACAATGGCAAATACAAACATTACACAGAGATTTTTCACCTGGAAACCCAAACCGGGAAAACCAGCATATATTATAT
>ML794354.1:11908-48768 GCA_009831015.1 Picea engelmannii | reverse complement strand
CCAAGGCTTATTCTTTCGTTTGAAATTTGTCTCAAGTCCATGCATAGGTTCATGATACCTTACTGCATACTCAAGCCAAATACAAAGAGCTTCACGATTGACATTGAGTCCCTCCACATTTTAAAATTGGTGATAAAGTTTGGTTTTATTTGGATAAAAAACATTTAAATGTCCACAAAATTACATGCTCAAACCTATTCGATATGGGCCTTGTATTATTTTGCAACAAACTCGAGAAAATTCTTTCATATTAGATATTCCTTCTCAACTTGTTATTCATGATGTTGTGAATGCGAGTCAACTTAAGCTTTATGAGCCACCAGATTTGGAGGATAAGGTTGTTATCTCTCATTTGATGGACATCATTCTTGATTTTCAACCTCTTTTGGGTGAAGATTAATGCTCTTATTGATGTATGCTTACGCACCACTAGGCATAAATCCATTACTACTTACCTAGTTGGGAGAAAAGGCTCATTTCCAACTCAATTGAAAATAGATATCTTAGTCAACTTTTTAACAACACTTCCGACATCTATAACTAAAATTGGAGAAATTTTCATTTAAGTAGGGAGAACATTTTTTGGTACAATGGGAAAACCTATCATAACTCAGATGTCAACCAATAGTAGGGACAACCATCATTGGATGCTAACCGCGAATACATGTCGACTCATCACTAATATTCAAGGAAAACTAGGCCACCTAGAATACTCTGCTGGAGGTCCATAAGGGAGCATAATTTCACTCTTGCCAGATACCTCTCGGTCTTGGGCCATTTACTTGTTTCCTTATATTTGAGGAAGATGAACTCTTAACAAAAAAAACAATTTTAAATCATACTCTATAACCATTAAATAAAGAAAACTTGAGATAACATAATCACAAAAATTATTTTAATTCAAATTATTATAATTCATTATATATTATTATTATTATGTATTACACATATTTATACACTTATATTTTTTTTATTAAAAGTTTAATTTATCTTTTTCTTTTAATGCAACATTAATACATGTAATAGATATGATATGTGCTTATGATATGTCCACATCGTGAACTATTCACATAAAGAAAAAAGAGTCAAGATAAGTCTTACAACATCACCTATATCAAGTCCTCTCGAATTGCGGGTCCCACCACGCAGATCGGGAAATGGGGTTTATGCATCCGAGTGGAAAAATGGATGACTATGAAATGAAAATATGACTAAGTAATAAGACTAACCAAGGCACACATATGACTAAGCAACAAGTGTTGCTCATCAACTTAGTCCTTGCCATACAAATTTGAAATTGAAAATATAGAAAGGTTATGTGTTTTTATAATTTAGTGTCATATGAAACATGAAGGATATTAGCATCATAGGGAAACCTTCGTTAACACCAAATGCCTAACACAATATGCCAATGAAGTATTTTAGATTAATATTCAACATACAAAGGACGATGCTTGGGTCCACAACTGTACCCGACTAATATAGATTAATAATTCATTATTAATAGAGTATTTACGTGTTTAAGAGTTGGCGAAGCAATTGGGAACCATTTTTTAGCACACAACCACTTTACAAGAATACTTTATATTAATATTACAAAATTCGTCTGCAAGCATTGTATTGGATGATGCACAGTGAACACTTTGAATTTACGTAATTGAATGCATTACGTAGAAGTTGTCATTTGACCCAGTATACACAATCTCTATCTATTTATATCATTCTATTGCCATTAAAATTTCATTCCTGGACACACATATAATATTTGATAGACAAAGCATTAGCTCATCTGAACATTCATTTATTCACCTGCCCTCAATAAAATATTCGTGAGCACCACCATAATTTGATGTTATCAATCTCTTCTAAGTTAAATTTTTTGATCTGACGTTAGCAATTCCGCTCTTCAATGTTGGCCTCCATGTCGTCTTATTCTTCAGTAAAAGCAGAACTAACAATTTTCTGGTTGCTCACCAAGGATGCTAAGGAATAACACGTTGATCTGATGTCGCCTACACTCATCAACAGGAGTATTTCTAGATTGGAAACCTCAGGATGTCCAGGGACTAAACGAACGTACCCCAGTTCCATTGAAGAGGGTATAGAGAACGAGGAGGTGCAGAGAATACTGTAATCCGGTATTGTGCGGAATCTAAATTTAATATAAAGGAAACTACAATGGAGTCATGTGCAGTTATAACTGTGATATTGTAAGTCATAGAGTCTAACTATAATGCAGAGCAAAACGTGCTCACTCTGAAATTCTAAGGTATTAATGAACTCGTGAATAATTCCCATGCCCAACGTCCTTCTAAAAAAAAAGAAGATTTACTCTACTGCCATGAGTGCAAGTGAGGGCAGATTCTGTAGGGAGGCAATGAGTATATGTCATGATATAGACCATGATCACAGTAAATTGCTCGTCATTGTATTAGCTTGTAAAATCACTAGTGGTCAAGAGGATTTTCCTAAGGCGAGACAAAGTATAAAAGGTCAAATAACTGAGTGAGCGTTTGTAGTTTGAAAATGGGTCAAATCAGTATGTGTGCTCAAAGGTCAAAGAACTTAGTTAGCGTTCAATGAGGCGGTTTAACAGCAGATGCCTTCACTACAACGACATGGCCCTCCTTCTAAGTCTTAGGGATGTATTAGGCTTAGATAGGTCCTGTGAACAAAACGACGTGTTCACAATTGCAATGCATTTAAATCTGAAACTCCTCTTCATATGCAATCTTTGTGGAATGGCTATTGGAAATGCTAGGGGACAAACATTTCTAGCTCACTAATGATGCAGTTCTGCATTGCATTTTCCTTGCTTTTGCTTGTATTAGCTCTAGACTTTACTGAGATCAAATTGGATTAGATATGCTTGACAAAATTATGATGCTAGTGCAGGTTGTAGGGATCAAGAGACAAAAGTTGATCAATATATTTTTTATAATATATTGATTAATTTTGATCATTCTTTAATTAATTTTAATTATATATAAATTTAAAAGTATACAAAAGTTGTTTTCATTGTTATGCTTTTTGGATCCATTTTTAATAATATATTGAATAACTCTGATCGCTATTTAATTAATTTTAGTTGTTAAAAAGTAGAACAATTCATCTACTACTTTTAAAAAATATAGTTCATAACAATAATGATACCTCCATTTTAAATATATAAAATCACATTACCTTGAAATCATAAATCCAACAAATTTACGACCATGTTACATTCACATAACATTGATAGTTATTTTGATTTTAAATATAATCCAGAGGTGTGATGGTGCCTCCATTTTAAGTATAGATCATAGACCCGCTTTTTAACCAATAATGTCGACAATTATGTAGCATCAACAGACATGTACCACTTGGCTAAATGTTTTCTTTTAAAGTAATTTATTTAGGCCGATACAAAATCTAATGTGCACCGTTTACATACACAAAAATGTATTGACTATTCTAGTCTTGTTTTTGAGCTTTTGCGCGATGGTATTGGCGGTCGACTTTCTCAGCGATTAGCAAGTTACTGCAACAATTTCGTTGGGCTTTGGTAGCTTGTCTTGTTCGCATAGGTGGATCGACGGGGTTACACCAAGCCTGCCCAGAGAAACAAAATGCAATTCTTCCTGTTGATCCATCATCAACAACGAGTGCTCAACTTTTCTCAAGAATCAGAAATTTCTCCAGAGTGTCATGGTTTTTTTTGAACGACTTATTTTTGGCGTTGGTTAAACATTCTACCTTTTGGGTTTTCTTGCAGGAATTGGTCGGAATCCGACGATGTAAATTTGGACAAAATCTCTATTTTCTGTTGTTTAAATTGCCTTTATGAATGCATAAATGGATTCAACGTGCTGAAAAACCCCCGGGGCACTCGAATTATAAAAAATTAGCCACTAAAATCTGCATATCCAACCATTCATCACCAGATTTTGGGCAAAATCAAATGGAAAAAGTGGCCAGAAAACCTCCAAAAGATAGAACGTTTAGACTACTGCCTTATTTTCCCACAGAATTGTTCTTTCTGATTTGGTGTAGGGATAGTAATAATTAACATCTTGACAAGATATTAGGAGGCTCGTGCGCCGAGACTCCCCACAATCATGTTTTTATACTACATTTATATGCAACATTTAAAAATGCGTCACCCATATTGTCCTTACACCTGCACCCAACAAATCTTGGATGCCCCAATAACTAAGCTAACAAATGCACACTTATTGGGTTGTTTTTTATGCAGTGGTTGTTTTCACTGTATTAGTTTCTATTTATAAATATATGGTGTTTGGTTGCATGTCAATATACTCATAAACACTCCCTAGTTCCATCTCGCTGGAAACAGGGCTTGCACCTAAGAACCTAAATCTACATAAATTAAGATAATTCAATATTTAAAATAAAATAAAAATTCAATAATTACAATAAAATAAAACAACAGAAACAAAGAAATGGCTCTCGGCCAAACACGTCACAACTGCATGCAACACAACATTCACATGCAACTGAATAAATTAATAGCCCACTGGTCGGATGGGAGCATAATTCGCTGCATGGCAACTACGTTGCAACGAACAACCCTACTTGCAACACCATCAACTCACTCCAGGAGTCTATTAACTCGTTGCAACTCTACAGGAAACATGTTTTAGATTTTCATTTATAATCTGAAACCCCAAGCTCCCCTCAAGAAATCAAGTTTAGGAGTGCAACACTAAAATCAAAACTACGAGTGCAGGGAACTAGCGAGGGGAATTTGATTAGTTGTAATTCAATAAGTAATCAAGATCGATACTCGACTAGGAGATTAAATGATTTTTGAAATGGGCCGCACAACCGGGAGGGAGGAGATTCACTTGCCTGCCATTCTCTCCAGCTCCTTGACAGGGTAAACTACGGGTGCTTGTTTTAAAACCCCAAAGGATGCCATCTTTATATAATGATTTTAATTGATTTTTCCCTGGCCATGGTTGTTTAAGGATATAAAAATTCTACAGGGCATTGCAAAAATCAATTTGGTATGTTGTAAGAAATTTTTAAGAATGATTTAACATTCATCCATTTGCCTTCACTAGCCGCCACTAGTTCTCTCTCTGTCCTAGATGAGGGTGTTAGGGCCAAACTCCAACCTGCCTACATTGATTGCGTAGGCTCGATCACGCCCTGAAATGCAGCAGGGGCCATAATGAATGATCATTTCAGCCTGATGGCCGATTATGAATCTCCGACAGAGATGAGGGAGCACGTTTCAATACAATAACGCCCTACGCAACATTAGCTACCATGGATGAATCATTATTTAGCTGCTAAGACGGACACAGTAAACAAGAGTCGTCCCGGTCGTTTGTTCATGAATGGAATAGGGAGCGAGAGCCGAGCGAGCCATCTCTGTTAGTTGAAGCTGGAAGCAAGGGAATCGGGGTGCGAATAGACGGACTAAGGACATGCATGAAAGACTGTGCCTCCTAACACCAAAAGAGAGAGATAGACTATCTATCTGTACGAATCAGAATACAGATTGTAGAGGGATGGGAAGCGAGCATTTCAGGTGGAATTCAATGAGGAGTCGTCGCTGCCGCGCTGTGCTTTTGGATCAAACCGGAGGGTCCTGGCCCGTACGTCCTTCGTAATAGAGCTTCCAATTCATTCATTGGTAAGGTCATTGGATGGTGAGGATATGCATTTAGGAGGAAAGATTCATTGGATTCAGTCAGTAAGTCGATGAGCGACCATTATGAAGGATCGATATCATTGAATTAGGTCGAATGATTTGGATTGGGTTTTACTGGAAAAATCGCCATGATAACACATTTGATCTCAACAATAGCTACCCCGAAACTAGTCCTCATCTCATCAATTGTGATGAGCAATAACATAGAAAGTTCAGGTATGAACTCTTGTATCAGGCCATTATACATATCTATTACAGTCACTTATAAGTGAATAAATAAAAATTATTTCCCACTCATTTTTATTTTGTATTGAAAATTAGGACTTTCATTTACTCCATAGTACATGGTGTAAGCCTTGTTTAAAATCACAACAAATGACAGGGTACACACCTCAAATGACAGGGTACATACCTACTCAAAACGATCCCTCCAATTACATTATATTTGTTTCTTAAAGCATTTATGATTACACTTGCAGTGACAATCGTAGTGCTCGCTAGCCTTGGGTGGGCTTAGGGAGATTGCTCGCGAGCTGGTCCGTGGGATGACAACAACAATTCCATGGCCTTTGGAAAATTGCAGGGAGACATTGCAGAGTTTTTTAAGTACTTTGCAAAGCTTAGCATTCATATGCATCTCTCTCTGTGTACTCTGGGTATGGGGTGGTGAATCTCTCTGTGTACTCTGGGTATGAGGCAATGAATATATACCAAGAAGGCGGTGAGGCAGTCCATAGATGGCGGTGGGAAGGCTCTCACAACCATGTTCATTGTGTGTCAGGACTTGTCAGCGTATGGCGGTGGGAAGGTTGTCACAACCATGTTCATTGTCTGTTAGGACTTTAATTTAAGAAGCTAAAAATAAAACATAGAAAGATAGAAAAATATCATTGTATCTTTGGAATTAATCCAAGAAGGCGAAGGGAGAACAATAGCAAGAGAAAACATAAACATTAGCAAGAGAGAAAAATCAAACACCGGGAAGAGAAAAGCCTGCAATAAGACTTCAATTCCATCTTCCAATCAGATTATAAAGAATAGGTTTTATTTTATTATATAAAAAATAAAATTCTCAGTTTACTATATCAAACATTGTAGATTGGGGAAAAACTGTATAATCAATGCCAAACTAATAGAAAGTCAACGCTCAATCGAATGCTATAGTCCCTACTTGCCTTCGACCGGGACTAATAAGACTAACTTGGAAACATAACTTATACTCGAAAGGACTTAAACCAACTAAGCTATACTCAAAATCATTAAATAATTGGAAGTTCTCTCTCACAAATAAATCACGGGTCCTTTTTAAAAAATCTCGTACTATAATTCTTTGTTAGATCCATCAATCCATCAAAATATTAATTACCTCAAGACTCTATATTAAATTATTTTCACAAAACTTGGATAGCAACGAGATTTTTTATCATACGACATTCCTTTAAGCAATATTCTTATTATCGAGGCTTATATACCAAGGAACTCTTGAAGTCATTATCCAACCATTTGTGAGGATTATCCATCAAGGAGGTGGATCTTTGGGTATAGAGGGTTCATCGTAACCATGTTTGGTGATTAATAAAGGAGATCATTGGTTAGGGATGTTTTTCTTGTACATTGTAGGGGTTTTAAATATGTAGATTATATCTTTGGGTGAGGTAAGCTAATGAGGAGCTTCTATTTATTCAATAGAATACAAGAAAGAGAGCTATCATATGCCATCTCATGTCTTTGTCTCTTTTTAGCGTAAAAAATCATATTTGTTCAATAGATGTCTTAGTGAAAACACACAAATTAGCCAAGTGCTTGATAGTGCTTGATAGGGATTCCCTACCTTTACCATTTTCCTCTCCTTCTTTGAACCAAAGGGAGCTCCTTTCTCCCACCTATCTCAATGCAACTCTTCTCAACTCAAGTTATATTTCATTTTGTTGACATTAAATCATGGTTGACCTCGAAGTTATATTATATTTTAGCTATATTTTAGTGGAAATCATGGTTGACCTATATATATAGTAGCCCACAGGAGAATAACAATCGCGGGGTAGAGTAATTGGTCGACTCGTCGGGAATTTAAGTGCTTTGTCCAGGAGTTTCAGCACTAGAGGTTCTTAGGCTAAGATGAAGAGGAGGCTCTGTTGTTGCTTTCTCCCCAGCCTGAGGTTGTACACCAAAGTTTCATTCTCATTATAGTTCCATCCTTGAGGTTCAGGGTTTCTTATTGACCTCAAAACTCCAGAAAAAACTTCAAGTTCATTCCACAAATCATAATTATGAATTTTTGTTTGCTTAATTTTCGGCCAAGGCATGGGCTTAAACAACACTAATTTGGGATGGGAGAAAGAAACCTAGAAAGGTAGCAACAAAGTTGATATGATTAGAAGAATTGATTTTTGGGATCGCTGAGAAGTACCAAAACAGTGTGATTCATGCAAAATATAAAAATGAAAATGAAGGGAATGATATAACAATATATTTGTTGAAGGTAAGTGTTGTGTGATATTAGAATGACTTGAAATGCAATTTCTTTTTGTACTCTACAAATCTTGCATGGAACTTATTTGATAAGATAAAATCCAATGGGACAAATGAATATACACATGGAAACAAAAGAATGGAAGTATGAAAAATTATGCCAAGGTGTAATATCCCCAAGGACGAACCCTGTTGTAATCATGTTTTGTAGGTTGGTGAGCCAAGTGTATATAAGCTGGTGGGCTTATGTGTTTATTAGGCCAGAGAGCCTAAGTGTTAAAGGGCCAGGAGCCTGACTTTGTATATGTAATTATGCAGATCATTAATATAATATATAAACATCGCTGCATGCAGACCGACCATGAAGAAAGAGTGATGGGGGACTAAGCTTCCACAAGGTGGGTAAAGGAAAGGGGGTTGAAAGGTTGGAAATAGGGGATAAGCTTAGGGGCTTAAGTCCTTGGGAATAATAATTTATTATTATTCCAAAAGTTGTGTGACAAACATGTTTTTTTATCCCAAGTCCTGGGAGAGGCAATGCATGCAACTCCAACGTGTGCAAAAGGGGAATGCATACTTGATGGAGTGCATGCAGATTCATGGGTGACATGTGTCGGCCCAGGCGCATGCAATTTAACCCAAGAATTGAGCCGTGATGGGGGTTCGTCCTCCATTCGGTCGTCCACTGTTGAAATTGTGTGGCGGATGCGTCTGATCTCGGTATGCCTCACGCAGATCTGAAACCCGAAGCCTGTGATGTTTTCTTGAGAAGCCAAAACACCCTCTGTTTGAACCGTTGAGTCTATGTTCGACCTTTGCGTGGATCCCTTGTCACGCACCCTGAAAACCAGTGGCAAACCCATGGATTGAGCCATGTCACCTGTGTGTCCTTTGAGCCCAGCCTATCCGCTTTTGCAGAGTCGAGCCCGTACCTGAATTGTCTTTGGATTGCTGCCTTCTATGTTTCATGGGTGGAATTGACCAGTTGATGTTGTTGTTATAATCACCTTGCAAGAATTGGGCTGAAACTGGTTGAAGAAGCAGGTTGTCAGGCCTATGTGCAACACTCTCTCCAGGTGAGAGAGGTGGTTGTGGTTGAATAAGTAGGTTGTCAGGCCTGTGAGCGACTCTCTCTAGGTGAGAGAGTGCGCGTAGGAAGTGAGAACTCTTGGAAGGGGTCCTGTAGCTGCCATAGAGCTCGGAGAATTCTGGTCTGGTCTATTGCTGAAGCCCAAGGCAAGGAAGGTTTAGCAGCCGAAGGACTGTCCAGGTGACAGTGAAGGTGTATACTCCTGGGGTGGGACATGCATGTGGGGAATGAGAGTTTGTGAGCAGTGGGCATAAGTGGCTCCTAGGAGAGAATCCATCCTCATAAACTGTGTGTCTTCCTATTGACCTTGCCTAGTCTAGGATTCCCTTGCCCGATGGAGTTTAGTCCCAACTCGGGGGTGACCTACTGTTGAGAGTGATGAGTAGCGCGGTCTAAGGCTGGGAGGTTTGTGGAAGGTTGGCACGCAGTTGGTGGTGTTACGCCAATTTAAAAGATAAGTATTAATTTTGTACTTAATTTATATGTGATACATGTCTGTGTCTTGTAATGTTATCATGTATTCTGTTGCAAGTTTGAATTGTTGTTAATTATGTTTAAATCTGTATGACAACAGTAAATCCATGTTAAAGATGTTAATTTGATTTAATGCATATTCCTTATAAGTATGTATGTTAATGTTTCACATGGTAGCATTTCCCGTCCTGGAGGTGGCTGAGGATGTTATAATATGGTATCAGAGCCCATGGTTTCAACGCTGAGCCTGGATGGGTCAAATAAGTGGTCTTTGGACCTAAGGTTTCGAGTGGAAATGGTGTTCAGATGGAACCGATTTTGAGCCTTAGAATGTTTCTGAGTGCCAAGGGGTTACTTGGCCATGTTACAAAGCTCAGGAGGAGTAGCGTAGAATAAAACCGCAGCTGGCATGGTGTTTGACCAGAGAGAGAGAGAGAGAGAGAGAGAGAGAGAGAGAGAGCTCAACACTTGGGGTGTTGGAGCCATAAGATATGTTGGGAAAAAGTAGAGTCCTTTACGACTGTCAAATCCGGAGAAGGTGTAGGAAGGTTAACCTGGAAGCCTTTCAGAGTTCGACAATCGAGAGAAGCGGGGTGCACTGAGGCACAAACCTCCAAAACCCAAAACTCCGAAATACCAAGGAGATCTACACCGTAGATCTGGGAAAAAGAGCTCGACCATTGGATCAAGCAAAAGAGAAGATTGTAATTTTGGGAGTTCGTCTATCGGGAGAAGTGGGATCTGCTAACACACAAACTCCTGAAGCCCGATTATGAAGTTCTGAAGAGCTAAAGTAGTGGGTCATGCTGACGCCACTTGGATGGACGTGGACACATGGGATGTGTGCCACGTGCTAATGGGTCCCAAAAGAAAACGTAGACGCAGTGGGCCCAGATGGCGTCACCTGGGGTAACGTGGACCTTTTTAAGTGCACCACGTGTCACCACCATGGTTGGTGACAACTGTGTTGTGGGCCCGGAGGCTAGAAAGGTCGGAAGTTCGGAAGCCGAGAGTTGGGAGGGAAGCGAGTGTGAGAGCTTCCAGGACTAAAGTCTCGAACCTCCAAAACTTGAAACACCGAAGTCCAGAATGGAGAACCTTGAGATCCAACGCTTGGTCACGACCCATGGTCCCATAGGATGGGGAACTCAGAGAAAGGGCTAAGGCCTGAGTTTACTACAAAGCCGAGTAGAGCTCGAAAAATTCAGGAAAACTGAACGTTTTCTTGAATCAAATTTGTTTATTAATGTTGTGGTATTTGTTAAGGAATAATGGCCCAACAAATTCTGGTTGTTTGCACATTGTGATGCAAAAGTTCAACGAGTGCCAGAACCAAATAGAATTACCATTGAGTGCAAAAGAAATGGAGGAGACACCGAATGCTTCCAGTTCAGAGAATGAAGCAAAAGGAATGGATGTTCATTTGGGAGTTGAAGGGTTGAACTCCAATGGACATAAAGAAGAGATAGATAAGGAAGGGCATATGATGAAAATCATTGAACGATTGTAGAAAAATGCCCAAACTCATCGAGCAGATAGTAGAAAGCTCATGAAAGCCAAGGAACAACAAGGAGAATTCAACTTAAAGTTGATGAAGATTCTAGAGAGAATAGAAAAGAAGTTGGACAAGGAGAGAGACCCGCGCAAAACAGGGAGTCACCAGACTTCTAAGGAAAGAAGATCAAGGAGTGTTGGTAGACACCATCATCGCTCCCAAGATTGCTCCAAGAGGAGGGTGCACAATAGTTCAAGCCCATCTCCTACCAGAAAACATAGGAGATCGGGGGTGGATGAACTGAAGGGAAAAATGAACAAGATTAAGCCCCCTATGTTTGATGGTGAACATAAGAAGGAGGAAGATGTCGAGACATGGTTACTTGGCATGAGGACATATTTCCAACTGCAAAATTATTCCTCTCATGCAGAAGGAAGAATTGCAATGTATCAACTGAAGGGAAAATCATCCATGTGGGGGGATCATCTTTTGCAGGTGCAAAACATTAGAGAGAAAGATATCACTTTGAAAGAATTCAAGAGGTATTTTGAGAAGAAATACTTGACTAAAAGATATTATGACAGAAATATGAAAGAGTTCTTTGAACTCAAGCTAGGCAACATGACCATTGATGAATACGAGCGAAGATTTTTGGAGTTACTGAAGTATGTTCTGTTCATCAAAGATGAGACTGTCAATATTCAAAGGTATCTGAGTGGACTACCAGCTTCTATTGGGGACGAGATTCAATATGATGACCCAAAAACTATGGAAGAAATGATAAGGAGGGCGAAATGCTTATATGAGTAGCAAAGAGAGAAGCCTACTTTCTGGAAGGCTTGGGAAGACAAGAAGAAATTCAAGATGGATCAAAGGAAGAAGGGAACTAAGCCACCCTTTTTCAGGAATAGTCCTCAGGGACAACCATCTTTTAGAGAGCCCAGGAAGGCTGAAGTGGATGGGCAAATGCTAAGACTGCCACCTATGAAATTTTGGGGTTGTAAAGGAAACCATAGGTACAAAGATTGCCCCCACATAAATGACAAAGTGAGAGTTGTCCACAATGTACAGCAGACTGAAACAATGGAGGAAATGGGCAGTAGAATGCCAATGATCTACGCAACCCTGGACAACAAGAAAGCTGAATATTAGTTGCACATGATTGAAGTGGAGGGTATGATTAACAACCAACCATTTACTATTTTAATTGATTCAGGGGCTAGCCATAGTTATATAGATCAAAGAGTGGTGGAAAGCTTGCAATTGTCGAGAAGCAAACATGAAAAGTCTTGGTTAGTGTAGTTGGCTACATGAACCAAGAGGAAAGTCACTGAGTTAGTTAAGTCCTGTCCAGTGGACATGAATGGACTGAGCACAAAGGCTGAATTGAACATTCTGCCTTTAGGTTCCTATGATTTTCTAATTGGGATGGACTGGTTGGACCAACACCATGCCATCTTGGACTGTCATTGTAAGGCATTCACTTGCCTGGATGATGAGGGGAATCAAAGAACAATCCAAGGAATTCCCATAGCTGTTGCTATCAGAGAAATCTCATCAATGTAGCTGAAGAAGTGCTACAGGAAACACTGTCAATTATTTGCAGCCCATGTGGAGGAAGCATCTAAGGATGAAGTCTCAAAGATTGGAGATCATGCAGTACTAAATGAGTTTCAAGATGTATTTCAAGAGGTACCTGGACTACCTCCGAAAAGAGATATTGACTTCTCTA
The DNA here is from genome assembly GCA_009831015.1 of Picea engelmannii. NCBI lineage: Eukaryota > Viridiplantae > Streptophyta > Pinopsida > Pinales > Pinaceae > Picea > Picea engelmannii. Next base: position 35,843 of record ML794354.1, on the reverse strand, counting down.
TAAACTTGATGCCTAGAGTAGCTCCAATATCGAAAGCTCCTTACAGAATGAGTACGCAAGAGCTGAAAGAACTGCAATTGCATCTTGAAGAGCTTCTGAAGAAGGGGTACATATGCCCAAGTGTTTCACCTTGGGGTGCCCTAGTCCTGTTCATGAAGAAGAAGGATGGGATGTTGAGATTGTGTATCGATTTCAGACAATTGAACAAAGTAACTGTAAAGAACAAATATCCTCTTCCGAGGATTGATGACCTCTTCGATTAGTTGAAGGATGCAAAGATATTTTCGAAGATATATCTTAGGTTGGGATATCACCAGGTAAGGATAAGGATGAAGACATCAACAATACCGCCTTTAGAACAAGGTATGGTCATTACAAGTTCATAGTGGTGCCGTTTGGACTGTCGAATGCACCCATTGTTTTTATGTGCCTGATGAATGGTGTATTCAGAGACTACCTAGACAAGTTTGTCAGAGTCTTCCTGGATTAAATTATGGTGTATTCCAAGTTGGGGAAAGAGCATGAACAACATCTGAGGATGGTGTTGCAGGTGCAAAGAGAGAACCAATTGTATGCCAAGTTTAGCAAGTGCTCGTTTTATCAGGAGCAAATCCATTACTTGGGGCATATTATTTCGAAGGATGGGATAGCAATAGATCCTAAGAAGGTTGAGGCCATTAGAGAGTGGTCAACACCAAAGAATGTGACATAAGTCGGATCCTTTATGGGTCTAGCTGGTTATTACAGAAGGTTTATCGTAGGGTTCTCGAGGATAGATCACCCTATCACTTCCTTGCAAAGGAAGGAGAAGAAATTTCAGTGGACAAAAGAATGTGAGAGAAGCTTCTAGAAATTGAAGCAACTATTAACCAGTGCTCCAATCTTAAGGATTGCAAATCTGAATGAAGACTTTGTAGTGTGTATAGATGCATGCAAAGAAAGACTGGGAGGAGTCCTCAGTCAGAATGGATTTGTAATCTGTTATGAATTCAGAAAGTTGAAAGAGCACAAAAGGAACTATGCAACTAATGATTTAGAGTTGGCAACCATCGTTCTCGCTCTAAATAAATGGATGCATTACCTCACGGGGAGGAGGTTCAAACTGAGAACAAACCATAACGGTTTGAAGTATTTGTTTGATCAGCCAACCTTGAATGTTAAACAAAGTAGGTGGTTGGAGTTTCTCTGTGAGTACGATTTTGATATCAAGCATATCAAAGGGAAGGAGAATAAAGTGGCTGATGTACTCAGCAGGAGAGTACACGAATTACATGCTACAACCATTAGCATGTATTGAACTGATATAAAGGGCAGAATTTTGGAAGCTGCAAATGTAGATTTGTAGTATATGGAGCTGGTAGCAAAGCTACACCGAGGTGAGATGCCACATAAAGTGGAAAATTATAAATTGGAAACCGATGGAACACTTCTGTACAAGAACATAATTTATATACCTAATGTTTAGGACTTGAAACTTATGATTTTTCATGAAATGCATAATGTGCCTTATGCAGGGCACCCTGGATATCAGAAGATTGTGGTAGCAGTCAAGAGCCATTACTTTTGGCTAGGTATGAAGAAAGAGATTTCAGAATACATCGCCAGATGTATGGAATGCCAAAAGGTTAAAGCTGAGCATAGGCACCCAACAGGGTTGCTGCAGCCTTTACCCATTCTTGAGTGGAAGTGGGAGGTAGTGACAATGGATTTCATCACATGATTGCCCAGAACATGCAAGCAACATGATTCAATCATAGTGGTGGTGGTCAAACTTACGAAAGCTGCCCATTTTATTCCGTTAAAGACTACTCAGAAGGCAACGAATGTTGCCGACATCTTTATGAAAGAAGTGGCATGATTGCACGGAATTCCCAAGACAAATGTGTCTGACAGGGACCCAAAATTTACCTCCAAGTTCTGGAAGGGGTTGTTTAATGGGTTCAGAACGAATCTGAACTTTAGCACAACCTATCACCCGGAGTCTGAAGGGCAGACTGAGAGGGTGAACAGAGTAATAGAAGACATGCTAAGGATGTATGTGATGGACACACCATCAAAATGGGAAGACTACCTACACTTGGTAGAATTCGCCTATAATAATGGGTATCAAGCATCGTTGAATATGAGCCCATTTGAAGCACTTTATGGCAGAAAGTGCAACACTCCAGTAAGCTGGGATAATCCAGCTGATAGGGCAGTAGTTGGGCCAGAGTTGCTCAAGGAAATGGAAGAACAAATGCTAAAAAATAAGCAAAATTTGAAAGCTGCCCAAGACGGGCAGAAAAGTTATGCGGATAAAAACAGAACCCACAGAGAGTTTAAAGTGGGCGATCATGTTTTCCTAAAAGTGAAAGCCAATAGAAGTTCCCTGAAGCTGGGAAATTGTGCCAAGCTGGCAGCCAGATTTTGTGGGCCATTTGAAATCCTAGAAAGGATTGGGCCAATTGCATATATGTTTGCATTACCTGCATCCATGACTGTGCATAATGTGTTTAATGTTTCATTTCTAAAGAAATATATACCTGATGCTAATCATGTAATTGATTGGAATGTGATTCAGGTGGAGCAAGAAGATGTCCTGCAACTGCATGGTGTGCGCATATTGGACCAGAAAAGAAAACAACTCTGGAATCGAGCCATAGGGCTTGTACAGGTCTAGTGGACCTGGTACGGTCCCAAGGACGCGACTTGGGAACATGAAGATGCTATGCAGGCAGAATATCCACATCTTTTTGAAGATTTTGAAAATCTTGGTGATGCTGTGTAAACGTTGCACTGAGGACAATGCAAAAATAAGGGGAGGGGATTGTAATATCCCCAAGGACGAACCCTGTTGTAATCATGTTTATGAATTGTAAATCATGTTTTGTAGGCTGGTGAGCCAAGTGTATATAAGCTGGCAGGATTATGTGTTTATTAGGCCGGAGAGCTTAAGTGTTAAAGGGGCAGGAGCCTGATTTTGTATGTGTAATTATGCAGATCATTAATATAATATATAAACATCGTTGAGTGCAGACCGACCACGAAGAAAGAATGATGGGGGACTAAGCTTCCACAAGGTGGGTAAGGGAAAGGGGGATGAAAGGTTGGAAAGAGGGGCTAATCTTAGGGGCTTAAGTCCTTGGGAATAGTAATTTATTATTATTCCAAAAGCTATGTGACAAAGATGTTTTTTATCCTAAGTCCTGGAAGAGGCAACACATGCAACTCCAACGTGTGAAAAAAGGGAATGCATACTTGATGGAGTGCATGCAGCTTCATGGGCGACATGTGTCGGACCAGGCGCATGCAATTTAACCCAAGAATTGAGACATGATGGGGGTTCGTCCTCCATTCAACTGTCCGCTGTCGGAACTGTGTGTCTCATCTCGGTATGCCTCATGCAACTCTGAAACCTAAAGCCTGTGATGTTTTCTTGAGAAGCTGATACACCCTTTGTCTGAACCGTTGAGTCTGTGTTCGACCTCTGCGTGGATCCCTTTTCATGCACCTTGAAAACCAATGGAAAACCCGTGGATTGAGCCATGTTACCTGTGTGTCCTGTGAGACCAGCCTATCTGCTTTTGCAGAGTCAAGCCCATACCTGAACTGTTTTTGGGTTGCTACCTTTTGTGTTTCATGAGTGGAATTGACCAGTTGTTGTTATTCTCACCTTGCGAGAATTGGGCTGAAACTGGTTGAAGAAGCAGGTTGTCAGGCCTGTGTGCAACACTCTCTCTGGGTGAGAGAGGTGGTTGTGGTTGAAGAAGCAAGTTATCATGCCTATGAGCGACTCTCTCTAGGTGAGAGAGTGCGCGAAGGAAGTGAGAACTCCTCGAAGGGGTCCTGTAGCTGCCATAGAGCTTGGAGAATTCTGGTCCGGTCTGTTGCTGAAGCCCAAGGTAAGGGAGGTTTACCAGCCGAAGGATTGTTCGGGTGATAGTGAAGGTGTATAATCCTGGGGTGGGACAGACATGTGGGGAATGAGAGTCTGTGAGTAGTGGGCATAAGTGGCTCCTGGGAGAGAATCCATCCTCATAAATTGTGTGTCTTCTTGTTGACCTTGCCTAGTCTAGGATTCCCTTGCCCGGTGGAGCTTAGTCCCAGCTCAGGGGTGACCTACTATTGAGAGTGACGAGCAACACTATCTAAGGCTAGGAGGTTCGTGGAAGGTTGACACATAGTTGGTGGTATTACGCCAGTTTAAAAGATACGTATTAATTTTGTACTTAATTTATATGTGATGCATGTCTGTGTCTTGTAATGTTATCATGTATTTCGTTGCAAGTTTGAATTGTTGTTAATTCAGTTTAAGTCTGTATGACAATAGTAAATCCATGTTAAAGATGTTAATTTGATTTAATGCATATTCCTTATAAGTATGTATGTTAATGTTCCGCATGGTAGCATTTTCCGGCCTGGAGGTGGCCGGGGATGTTACACAAGGATAGTGCTTGTCCCTAACATGTGTTAACTAGGTCCACTAGTTTTCCCCGCCCCACTGACACCAGTTAGGAACATAACCCCTCCCTACTTGGCATCACGTCCATCGAAAACTTCTCCCACATGGTACTTGCAAGGTCATTAGTTGTTCACCATGTTCCTTGCATGCCATTTTAGTCCGCTCATCATTGTCCTCAAGTGCTTTCACCAACTTGGCCACCCAATAACTTGATTGAATTATGCCCTTCATGTTGTTTTGTATCATTCATTTCCCCCCCTCTGCAACATAGTTTCACTTCACCTTTTCCAAGGACCATCACTCTGTTTCACAGACATTATTGGTTTCCCCCCCTCTTCGACCCCCTTCGACTTTGGCTTTGGTACCATTCAGGATGTCTTTGCAACTGAGTTCAATAGGTCGAGGATTGTGGCATTATTTATGTTTGAACGACACCCATTGTGTTATTTTGTATCATCACCCCCCTCCTCAATGACATAGTCTGGCTCTAACTCCACCAAGGCCCGTCCCCCTATTTTGTGGGAGCCATTTTTCCCCATCTGTGACCCTATTTGGCTCTGACTCTAGTGCCTTTGGGAATGTCTCTACAACCGATTTGATCTCTGCCAAGGAGTGTGGCATTGTTTTGTGGGAATCTTTTTCCCTTTTCTGCGATTGAGTTCGGCTCCATTAAGGATTGTGGCACTATTTTATTTCATGGGCATTGTTTTCCCTTCTCTAGACCAAGTTTGGATTTATTAAGGGTTGTGGCATTGTTTCATGGGCATTGTTTTCCATTTTCTATGACAAAGTTTGTCTTCGTCAAGGATTGTAGTGATGTCTCACGTGCATCGTTTTCTCTTCTTTGTGATCAAATTTGGCTCCAGTGAGGATTGTCACATTATTTCATGGGCACCATTTTCCCTTCTCTGCAACGAAGTTTGACTCTAGCTTTGGTCCAGTCAAGGACGAGATTTATACTTGTCCAGCTCCATCAAGGATTATTGGGCTATTTCATGGGTACCGTTTTCCTTCTTCGTGACTAAGTTAGGCTTCACCAAAGATTGTTGTGTTTTTTTGTGGGTATTGTTTTCCCTTTTTTGTGATTGAGTTATGCTTTGGCTCTAGTCTTTTCAGCCCCATTTGCAGCCTTGCAACCTCATCTCTCAGGGATCAAGTTCAACTTTGGTATCGTTAGAAACCTTGTCCCTCTAAGACCAAGTTTCGTTATGGTCCTGTCTTGTGCTAGCTTTGCAAGTTTGCTTGCAATTCTTTAAATTCATAATATTTTGTTTTTGGAGAGAGAGATTATATCCTTACCCTAGCATTATACTTTCCTTTCCTTTTTATATAATGCATGTTATTTACGTCATATCGGTGTTACAACTAGATATATGCCAAATCTATTATTTGTCAATCTTAGCATTATATAGGAACCCATGTTATATGAAACATTTTATGTAGTGTTATTATACATATTATCACACTTGTTTTTGGTAGGCAAAATTCAATTCATAGCAAACCACTACATAGTTGAGTTTGTGCTTGATGGCAACTTTTTTATGCTACATAGGCCCTACTTAAAATATCTCCACTATTGCCTCTTACATTTGTGCAATGGCTTCTACCACACCAATGACATATCAAATTTTGGTGAGCACCATCAACACTTGCACCATATAAAGCAACCCTTGCCCAGTAGGTTGAGGGGAAGGGAGGCTTACAACACAACTAAAGACCATAAGAAATATGAGAGAGTATTCTATTCTCCTGCCCACATAGAGAAGGATGCACGATTGAAATTGAAAATAATGAATCATTTCCTAGTGAAGAAATATTATCCGCTCAAGCATTGAGCCGCCCTATTTGTTGGAGAGTTTGACCTTGAATTACAAGAAAAATGTTGAAAATAAAATACTGAAATGGGATAAACGACACCCACAAAAATTGCAAAAAATGTACGTGGACATTTTGCATGTGGATTTCGTGTCTCCATTGAAGGTAAAAAGAAAAATCTATTAGGATTTATTTATGTTTTGTGGAGTTGGTACTTTTCTTTTCTACTATTCACATTATTTTGCATGCAAGTTGTGAAGGGGAAAAAATATGGCCCCTTTCTCTCGACAACGCCCCAACCAAGCCAAAGGTCAGAAAGAAAAAAATAAAAGAAAAAGCGTTTGCTTCCTTTAGAGCATTCTTCAGTCAAGGACCCCCCTCTGCAGATTATTCTAATTTCCCCTTTGTGAAATACCCCTCTACAAACCATAATTTAGCAAGGATCCCCCATTTAAATAAAAAAAATGTTACCTTGTTATGTTATAAATCTAGACACTAGCATTATGCAAATTATGTCGACATTATAAATATTGACGCCAATTATGGTCACTATGTTGGCATTATTCAAGCATAAAGTTATGCTCACTATGTCAACATTATGTAGACATAAAGTTATATGCTTACTATGCCAACATTAATACATTTAAACTCGTCTATATGAGAAAAATGATTTTACAAATTGCAAACAATTATGTCACGATTTAGCAGGCATGCCATTAATACATTTTTACATGTCTACTTTTGACCCTTATGTTATCATGTTATTTAAATTTTGTTATGCTTTTATGTTATGCCAAGTATAGTAACTCTGCAAATTGCCCCTAGGCAAACTGTAACTCTACAAACTACCCCTACGCAAGTTGTGACTCTACAAATGGTAATTAAGTAAGGACCCCGTTTTTTTTTTCTTCTTTTGTTATTGTATTATGTTTATGCTAAGCACATTACATTTGCAAACTGTCCCTAGGAAAACTATAACTCTCGAAATAATAATTCCTTCCATTGTAATTCAACAAGGACTCTCCATTTAATATTTTTTTATATGTTATTTGTATTTTGTTATGTTAAACCACACCTAAAATAGTGGATGTTATCAACCACAGAACCAACTAACATTTTAAATCACGATGTCAATGTTATCCCAACTACACCAACATTGTCCCTTAGCAAACTGGAACTCTACAAACAATACTTCCTTCAACTATAATTTAATAAGGACTCCCCATTTTTTTTGTTATATTCTATTTAAAATTTTCCATGCTCTTATGTTATGCAAAGCACACCTAAATAGCAACCAACACTATAAATCTTAATTCCAACTTTATCCTAACTATGCCTACGTTATTCAAGTTTAAAGTTTTTCTTATCATGCCAACATGAATACATTTTAACATGTGTTTAAGAAAACTTGTTTTCAAGAGACATCATATTATAATAGGTTTGTTGATGGAGACGACAATGGTGACGATGATGTTTCTACAGTCAAGACACCGAGACCAAAAAGACCAGGCTCACATGTGAGACAAAAATAGCAAGTAATTCTTTTGCAGTGAATTTTTGCAAGTGACTTTTTTGTTTGTTTCGATTACCTATTAGGCTAATAGACTTCATGATTGCTTTGTATAGGTTAACCCTACAACCTTGACTGGGATATCAACAAGACTTCAATCTTTCTCTTAGATTGTTGAACATAAGCCCAAAGAGGATCCTCCCCTCCATGTTGTCAATCTAGAGTGTCCCCTCTCCCTCCCTCTCCTAATATAGAGAGTGCCCCCTCTCCCATTCCTATTCATCTTGTCAGTTATGAATACGAAGATGATGATATACTTGATGATGTCATATTATATTGACATCAATAATGTTTCTCTTGATAATGATTCTATGTTTATGTTGTTAATTATTCTTTCAATTCGATGTTTAACTTTTGTTATTTGACCTTTGTATAAAGGAGAGAAAGACAATGAAATTGAACCGTGAGTTGATGAAGAACCAATGGAGGAAATTTATGGTAAAAGTGGGTTGGAACTGTAGAGAACAAGATACAAAGTTGTAAGTTCCCGGTGTTATGAGTTTTTGTAAGTAACTCCATTATTATTTTTTTGTTGTACTTTGAATTGCTGACATTATAAATTTTATGATTTTAACCCACAACAAGAATCCATAATGGTGGAATATGTCGGCAACGATCTGGACAAGATGCAGAGATGGTGAGGATAAATTTAAATTTGCATGTAATATATATATATATATATATATATATATATATTGATTTTGATTTTGATATGATGTTGCTCTTATTTTATTCTAACACCCTCTATCATCGATAAGTACCGATGATGAGTTCTCCCTTGGTTATGATGTTTCCCAGGTAGATCCGGAGAAGGGAGTCGAGGAACCAGATCCAAGACAGACATCGATGCATTTTGAGCACAACCAACCACATAGTAAAAGAAAGAAAATCAATATAAACCACATCACACCATACGATGTGCGAGAGGTAGGTAGAAGCAAGTGGACATAGTGGTACAAGGATATGGCACTGGGCAACCTCACACCACAACTTTCTTTAGCAAATTCATTGAGTTATCACGATTGTATTTCTGTATCCCCAAGAAGGGTAACAATTTTAAAGTTCACACATGAATAATACTTTTTATTATTTATTATGATCATCTAAGAGGAAGTTTCTCTTTTTATTATTTCTTGTTATCATCTCAAAGGAGGTTTCCTGGAATGGGCTCCTTATTTTATTTCTTGTAATCATCTCAAAGGAGGTTTCCCATGATGGGTTCTATGCAAGACTTCCAAACGAACATTGCATTGCTACTATTTGAATATGATATATAATTTTAACATTATTGTAATTCCTTTTTTTATTTTTTTATCATTGGTAATGTTACGATAGTTATGTTAAACTTATGTTTCATGTTTATAGAATAAATCATCCATGCCTACTTAGATATGTATTTGCTTAAATGGTTTCACATTGATGTGATACTTTCACCATTTACTTTATTTATTTCAATTGAAGGTTCTCGTTTATGATAAATATCTTGTCTAAGGTTCTAGGCAATGATGTATGCTCATTTCAAGCAAAAGGAATTTGATGAATTTCTATTTCTATTGTTGTATTAATATCGAGAAATTAAAATTTCTGTATATTATTGTTTTGTTTTCAGGAGGCTTTAATAACAAAGGGTTTGAAGGATGATGCGACTTGTTTATATTTGACATTATTCCACTCGAACACCATGCTTCTATTTCACTTTCTCCTAAGAAGAAAAATAAGCTAAGACAACTTATAATTAGGAAAAAGTTTCAAGATTTAATGAATAAATTGAGCAACAAGCTATTTGTAGTTCGAATTGTTGAAGAACTCTTTGAAAAGGGGTCAACAATGATTGTTGAAAGGTTGGTAGTTGACCTAGAAGTAGAACCAATTGATCTAGGAGTTGGAACAAAAGATTAACAAACGAGTCTAGATCTAATCTTAGTGACCGAGATGCAATTGCTTATCCAACACTTGTAGCATAGGCAGAGGTAGAAGTAGTTTACTTAGCAATAGACCCAACACCAGAAGATGTAGAGTCAATTGTTTAAGTAAGACCAATGGCATAAGTAATTTATTTTGTTGCTTAAGCAGTTCAATACCTGGCATCAATATCATAGACCATAACAACATACCTAGTAAGGTATCTAGTGGCACCATTAGTAGCATCAATAGAACCATCAATAACAAGGGTAGGGACATAACTTGTTGGGACAATGACACTAGGGAAGAAGTGTCGGAGGTAGTATTAGTGGTTCCAACATTTAAGCTATTAGGATAAAATGTAGAAGCAACATTATCAACATAGCCTAGAGCACCTAGATCAAAGACAAAGGCTAGGGATGGAGGAGTACTAGTTATAGGTCCAGACTAAGTGGTTGAGCTAGGTGAATCGCATGGTTAACCAAAACCAATTAAGTTGACATTATTAACTACAATGACACTGGTGTTATTAACCACAATGGCGTTGGCGTTATTGTTTTTTTTTTTGTTATGATAGTTTAAGTTATAATTTGTTTTGTTGTTATGATTTATATAAACAATTCAAATTGTTATAGTTTGTTTTATTATTATTTGTCATCATTATTTATAATGAAGTTATAGTTTGTTACATTAGTTATAGTAAGAAAGTTACATTAAAAGAAGAATATATTTATTTTCATATTTGTTATCAATAAAAAATTTACTTCTTTCATTAGGTCCATTTGTTTGCTTTTTCTTTTATGTTAGGCGTGTTAGTTCAAGTTATAATTTGTTTTGTTGTATGCTCTGTAAACAAAGAAAATTGAGAGTAAATGGTGATAGACATTGTGCAACTATACCACATAGTTACTATGTGGTGAAGATCCTCATGTCTCCAATGTTAAAAATCTACTCTCCAAGATCCAAGAGTTTCTCAGGAAACGAGTTACTCAGGAAATTAGTTACTCACCAAGAAATATGAAATAAGTATAAAAAATAGATAGGTTTCTTACGAGTAAGATGTTTTTCCCAAATACAGTTCCTCAACATTCGATCACTGGTAACATATGAATGTAGTCACATTGGTATTGATCTTCGAGAAAGAAATAACACATAATGTTGGTGTTATTAGGTGAAATCAACATGTTTTTCTTAAGTTATTCATAGAATGATAGGTTACCGATCAAGTTTTTTTTCTGTGGAAAAGGTTAGTGATCGAGTTACTTTAAAAGCTAAAACAATTATTTTCATATTTGTTATCAACAAACAATTTAGTTCTTTCATTAGAGTTTGTTAGACATGCACTCTTCTGGGAGTGACTGTTGACATTATTAGTCTACTTGTCCACTAGAGTTAATGCAATCTTAATGATATCTTTGGTGATTTGTTCTGGAAAGTGGTATATGATTGGGTTGCTTACATTGAATGCCACATCTTATATGATTTGTGGCTATGACAAGTACCAATGGTTGAGGAAATCAAAGCGTTCACGTGCCTATTTTTTGGCAAACCTTTGGAATGTGTTTCAATAAATCTCCTTAGCCACTTGTGGGAATAACCATTGCCGACATTGTCCCTTTAATATTCCTTAAATTTTGCAATCGACGAGTGGGAAAATACCCTAAACACTGAACCATTGTCGTTGCACACCACACTGCTTCCAATATATATATACACCACACTGCTTCCAATATCTATCTATCTATCTATCTATCTATCTATCTATCTATATATATATATATTACATTTCGTAAGAATACAATGATTAGTAGACTTTTCGAACTGCAAAATCACCCACTGCTTAGTATGTTCATCTACATGATTATGATTTTCCTCTTTATCCCCTTTGTTAATCAGTGTGGTGCTACAATGACCTTCAAAACTATTGTAGTCGGGTATTAAAGTCGATTTGGAAATAAAATCTCACCCATCATAGGAGTCATGAGTGGGAAATCAAGTAAAACAAAAGCGAATACTTGTTATAACCCTAATTTGCACCAGACATGCTTACCTGGCATCATGCCATCTCAGATTCCTTCTTTGCCAAAACACTGCTGAACAACTCTTCTTAAAAACCCCTTTTATAAAGGCCCACACTCCCTGCTCCATTATTGCACGCGTGTACACGCTAGCTGACCCAAGACAGCCCGCGTGTACCTATAAAAGCACGAAAAAAGGAAAGTTGCCGACATAACACACAACTTTGGGTGAGTTAACTAAACCTTTCGGCCATGCATGGCCGGAAGTTCGACCAAATACCTAGCTTCTTCTAGCCTATAAAAGAAGGGTTAGGGGTCCCATTTGGAAGAGGAGAATCATAGTAAAGAAACTATACCCGATTGCGCATTCCCTTTGTCCCAATATTTAGCCATCCTTATGCAAAGAGAAATATAGAGAAAAGAAGTTGGAGGAGAGTTGACGAGGAGCCCAGGACCAGGTTCATGGAGCAGTGGCCGACTTCATCATTGTAAGTTGATTTGTTGAAGTTAATAATAAAGAAGTACTTTTTCCGTCCCACCATATGAGGTTTTCATGGTTTATTACATACATACTGATTGAATCTCTAACCCATTAATCTGTAGATCAAATGCATGTGGAGTTCTTTGTTTGTCTTGTGTGAATGCAAGTCATCCTTGGGAGGAGAGTTGTAGTCAAAGAGCGATTCAGCGTGAAGAAGGATCGATATCAAACGCCTGAAATAAGGTATGCTCACTTGATCTTCTTAACTACATTTTTGCTTAAGAATAATGGGGATTAGGTCTGGGACGATGGTAGAAAGTAGGAATCTTTAGGTCATTTCTGCATGCATGATAAAACCCTTAGTGCTAGTCTGTAGGAGGGATTTCCCACCCACAACAGAGTTGGAAACCATACTGGGGATAATCTAGGGTTTCTATGAATGTTTTGTCTGGGGTATTTTTTAAGAACTGGTTTCATTTCCTGTTTTTAAAGTTTCTGCAAAAGTCTGAGCTAATAGAGATTCGGTCTTCCATACCAGTTGTCTCTGTTTCTTTGCTTGACTGTATTTTTTTTTCCTGAGACCCACTGAGGTACATGCGGCTTGTATAAGGTCTGCATGCATGTACCCGCGCCCTACATTCTCACAGCCTGTGTATACACGCTAGCTGAGGAAGTGTCAGTCGCGTGTATGATTCTAGAAAATTTCTTTTAGAGAGGCAGTCATCCTCTTCTGTGTCAGAATTAGTCCTTCTCAGGGGTTTTCTGGAACTCTTTCTAGTCTTTGTTGTTTGCAGTCTATAGCTTAGGTTTCACCTTAGATTGGTTTTTTCTATGAAGTTTTCCTTGAATTATTTTATTTTTTTCTGTTAAAGTAAGTGTCCGAGTCTTCAAGAGATTTTGGTTCTCAGTACCAGTAGTCTCTACCTGGGTTGGATTGCTTGGCTTTTCATTTGTCTTAGAGTTTCAGAGATACATGTGGTCTGTATAAGGCTAGCACGCGTGTACACATGCTCTGACTTTACACAGCTCGCGTGCACACGCTTGCTATTGAACTGTCAATAGTGTGATTGTGGAGAAAATTTTTGCTGAAGGTGAGGCAATCATCCTTTCCTTTGACAAGAGTTATACCTCTCAGGTTTTTGGGTCTCTATCATAGCGGTTAGTAACTTAGGTTTGATCACAGCAATAGCTTTCTTTTTCATTCAAAAGTTTTCCTCAAAATTTTCTTTTATAGGGCTTTTAGACAAGTGTGAGAGTCCAATTTTAATTTGCTTGTGTGTGATTTTTAAAGTGACTGTTTGCGATCTGCGCTTAGGCCATAAGTTTTCTTGGTTTTGACTTGTTAATATTTTTCCTTTTTGCTTTGTGAGCATTCAAATAAAAAAAAAAAAATCTTTTATTTCTTTGTTTGGTTAAAAAGTGTTGTTTTGCATTAGTAACCAGAGAAAAGTCTTTGCTTTCATAAGTTATTGACGGTTTACCTAGATCATAAGTAGCTCGTAGTTGAGTGAAATCCTTCTTTGAGTTTGTTGTTCAAAGATCTTAGAAAATTTTTAAGTTTGAAAAGTTGTTTAAGATTTGAGTTAAGTGAAGGTATTTTGTTTCTAGATTTCTGTTTATTTTTGCTTTTGTCTTTCAAACATCACTAGTTTCACTTTCATAACCTTTGACTTAAGACAAGCCATAAAAATTAACGCTAAATCTAAAATTCATTAGAATTTTTATGTTTGTAGGGTCAACCAACTAGTTTAGGGTTAGGGCCTTGAATTAGGTTGGAGAGGAAACTCTTCAAGGCCATTAAAATCAAACATTGGAGTATGATTTAGGGAGTGTCAAAGTCCAGTATCGTGAAATTTATCTGGGATCCCCCTCTAACACAGGGGCTAAACACAAGGTCGCGTGTGGAAAGGTAGCGGAGATAACCCCTCCAAAGATGGACCAATTGTAGTGGAGAACACATATAGAGGGTTTGTCTTGGATTCCGTTGATTGCATTTGCCACGGAGCTTCGTGGGTCTTCAATCCGTTCGAGGTCCTTAGTTGTCTTCCGGACCACTTGCTTTCGATACCCTTGACAGGTTTCGGGCTCGATACCCTGCTCATTGTGGTCTACCCGACTTTCGACTGTACCCGCTTGGTGACTGTTCGCGCGCTGGAAACCTAGTTGCCTATCTTTTTAGAGACATACATAGGTGATTGCGGGGGTATACCGTGGTACCTAGGACAAAAATCGGGCCACGCTTTGCAGAGTATACCCGGAGGGTGCTTCCGTGTTCGAGTTGCACTTGCACCGATAAGTTATTCTAGTGTTGGTTGTTGTAACTGTTCTTCCAATTAGTTTAGTGTTTGATTGTTTTATCTTGTAGGGACTTTTTTAGTGTGTGCTTTTTTTTTGAACGAATAGAAAGCCCTAGGGTGTCTTTGATCTTCTCACACAGTGGAGGATCACGAGCTCCGCTGGTCACGAAGGCTTCTGGGCCTGTCACCGGTTACACTGGAGCCACCCCTGCCACCACTAAGGCGAAAGCTAGACCAACAAGGGTCTTTTGAAGCGACCAGGTCACAAGAAATTGTACCCGACCAACATCCGGAGGAAATGACTATTTTAGACTTTGGAGCGAAAGCTCTTGGTCCACCTGAAACTCCAACCACTGATCTTTCGACACCCATCATCGTACCGATTTACCCTTACAAGTGCCAGACAATGTCACACGCAGCAATGGAAACAAATGCTGTTACTCCTTCTGGGAATTCTTCAATTCCCACTACGGTTGTCACCACAGGAGAGTTTCCACCTCCTAACCCACCGTCACTGGTCCGAGCCACCATGGTCTCAACCACCTCTACCTCACATAGTGGTCCGATCTCATATATGGCAGCGACCACAACCCCTTTCACACCTAGTGCGACAGGCCCTCCGTTCTCATACGGGATGCCTAGCTCAGGTACAAGTCCTGTACTTTCCTACTCCACTTCACAGACTTTAGGTCTGGGGGCAGAAAGCTCTAATGCTCCTCTGAAAGGCCACATGGGGGGCACTTCAGCTCCTTTTAATGTTTTCCCTTACGGGGGAGGTCATATACCTCCTTCGTCCCCTTTGCTCAGTGGTACCCACCAACAATCCGCCGGGCCACCTGCACACCATAGTTTATTTGGAGCAGAGAGTCAAGGACCACCTTCGCATAATATGCTGGTAGGTTTGACACCGTTTTCTTTGTTCGGTGCGTTTGGTAACAACGCTTTCTTGTCAGCTGCTTTCCCGACCGGGGGAAATCCCAGTTTCAGACAACCTATTCCTATGCAGGGTACTATTCCTGCACAAGGGGAAAACCCAGGAACTTCTTTCGCATCAGAGCCTTGGAATTCTTGGTAGGGATCTGTTCCCTCATCAGGAATGCCGATCCGGGGCAATTCTTTTTACAACCAATGGAACCTCAGACAAGGTACTATGCCTATCCCCATGGGATCGGCATGGGGCAACCCTTCCCAAAGTCCTCCAAATATAATACACGCCCAACCGTCTACGTCCTATTTTGGGAATCAGTCGATGATGTCTCCTCACACGCAGAATCCGTATGCTGGTCATGGCCATGGTTTTTACCAGAACCCAGGCCAACAACCAAACTTTTCTTGGCAACCTGGTGCTAGTCAAACTCCAGATCCCTTTTTCCATGGTTATCACCAACAACCCAAACTACCTTTCCTGGCAACCTTGCATTTGCTAGATTTGACGAGGTTGTTGAATGACCCTATCTGTAATGATCCGCATTGGCCCCCTATGCCGACGAAGTTGCCTTCGGACATACCAAATTTTGAGGCCAAGCCTAATGAAGATCCAGGAGATCATGTGACCACCTTCCATCTTTGGTGCTCATCTAACTCGTTGAAAGATGACTCCGTACAGTTGAGATTGTTTCAATGTAATCTCATTGGGAGTGCCGCGAAATGGTACATTGAGCTCAACCGCTCAAGATACTCTTCCTTGGGCGAATTGGCAATGGATTTCCTAAGCCATTTCCAATTACCTGTGAGATACAACGCTGTCACATAATTGCTGGCCAATTTCACACAGACACAAGCAGACCATATCTCTGATCACATCCGAGAATGGAGACGCCGAAAGAGTTTAATTAAGGTGCCAGTCCCACCAACATTCCTGCTCGAGTGGTTCCTTAATTCTTTAGTCTTACAGTTATCTAAAGACGTCGTGACGTTGGGAGTGTTTTCCGAAGAAGACACCATCATGACAACTCAACATCTTGAGCTAATCTATTCTCAGTCCAGTTTATTATATGAGATCTTGCTAGATGCACCACGCTCAATACTTGATAAAACCATACAGAGAGCTGGACCACATGCTGATGGTATTGTTGGTTCAACACAAACAAGGCCCGCTGAGCAACTAACGAAGAAATTGCAGCAATTGTCTATACAACACACAATGGCCAGCCAAACTATTGTTTTGGTTGCCCCCCCTACTAAAATGTCGGATGTACACACAGTGCAATCGACAAATCCAAAGGCCACCCAACAGCCTGAAGGAAAGAAAAAACAACGAAAGAAGGGTAAGGGGGATAAGAAACCCACTAATAATGCTGGTGGGGGAAACACTGAGAAGCGAAAGGCGAGGTATCCGTGCAACCTGTGCACGGAAAACCACCTGACCCACCAATGTCCTTGGCTTGCAGAGGCCCAAAAGTTTGTGACACAACAACAACCTACCGTGTTAACCAATCCATTTCAGCATGGGAAAAACCTAACCCAAGCCTCTACAAGCGCGGAAGGGGGCAGTCAAGGACCCTCTCCGTCTTCTAACAATCCTGCATCCGCGAATGTGTATATGATGAAGGGTGATGCTTTTATATCGACTAGAGCGCATGACTACAATAAACCAAGCAATTCTGAGAAGGGAAAAGAAGCCGAACTCCCATCTCTTCCTCTCCAGATTAAGAAGACTTTGGGCGAAACAATGACACGCATCCCAAAAGGCACGTTCAAAAAAGATTCTCACAACCCAAATGCAAGGGCCGCCCAGAACTATTCTATGGTGGAGGATTTGTCTCAAACCCCTTGTGCGATGTCCGCTTTGGAGGTCCTCCAAAGCTGCCCTTCCCAGAGGAAAGCTTTGTTAACCGCTTTAGGATCTACCGAGACTTGTAATCTGGGTACCATCATGTTGGATACAACTGACTTAAAACATCGTCTGCCTTACCACGTAGCGTTTCAAATAGTAGTGGCTCACCCCACGAAAACTTTTACTCGAAATATTTTCCGCATGGTGGTTGATGAGGGTGCCTCGACATGCGTTATGTCGTTGGCATGTTGGAAGGCCATTGGCCAACCTGTTTTATCTCCGTCACCTACTCTTCTCACATCTTTCAACGGTCGTTCATTCCGGCCACATGGTATCATTCCCTCTTTCCCCATGCAGTTAGGAGGGGAGACCGTGTGCGTCGAGGTAGAATTAGTCGATGTGTCACTCGACTACAATCTCTTGTTAGGAAGGAGTTGGACTTACACCATGCAAGCAATGGTTGCTACAGTTTTCCGAGTCTTGTTGTTTCCACACGAGGACCAGATTGTGACCATTGATTATTTGTCTTTCTCCAGACTTGACCCTTCAGTGGGGGTATCCGCGGTCCCGATGATTGATAATCCCCAACCAGGCGTAGTCAACGTAGGGGTTGGTTTGTGCCCATCTTTGATGGGTACCTTCGATTACCCACCCCCTCAAGGCGATGTCAAATTCATATCCGACCACCATAAGGTTGAGATTTTCCAAGTTTCATCGTTTCACACGACTTACTTCAACGATCCGTGGATACTTCCTTCCCCATTGGCCACGATGGAAGGGACAGGGCACCCGGGCATGTCCATGCCCTTGTCTGCAACTGAAGTAGCATACTCTTTAGTCCAACAAGCTTCGATCGACACAGATCCAACTCCTGCACAAGAGTTAGATCTGCCTCTAGAGCCTATTTGGGCTCAAGGTTCTCTTGCTGACACCGATTAGTTAGACTTAGTCTTTCCCTATGACGAAGCAGTAATTGAAGCAATGACTAGACCGGACAAACTCTGGGATGATCTCCATCACAGATCATACTTACTCCCAGAGTTAAACAGAATCGAAGTTGGAGAATTCACCTTGACTATGACTGGAGATAGGTCTTATCCTATTAATCCCTTAGCTACACATGAGGTTTATGTTGAGGATAATATGGCAACGATCATTGAAACCATACCGATCAATATCTCCAGAACCCCTGGCATCGTGGAGAATGTTTTTGTCGGAGTTGACTGCTCCCCCGGAGAGATTCAAATCTACCCAGATCTATTTAAAGAATTATGCAACGTTTTTGCCTGGTCTTACGAGGAAATGCCAGGCATTGATCCAAAAATAGTCGAACATGAAATCACAACTTATCCAGATGCCAAGCCTGTTTGGCAGAAGCTTCATCCAGTTAATCCCAGGAAAGCAGTAACCATTAAGGTTGAAGTTGAGAAACTGCTAAAAGCCGGTTTTATCTATCCTATCCATTTGACCCAATGGGTGTCAAATCCCGTGTCGGTCAATAAGAAATAGGGCACGATTCGTGTATGTACGGACTTCCGCGATTTGAACAAGGCTTGTCCAAAAGATAATTTTCCCACACCATTCATCGACCAGATAATTGATGAATGTGCAGGTTGCGAGGCCTTCTCTTTCATGGACGGTTTTTCGGGATATAATCAAATACAAATCAAACCCGAAGAGCAGCACAAAATGACATTCATTTGTCCATGGGGTACATTCGCGTATCGTAAGATGCCCTTTGGTCTCAAAAATGCTAGAGCGACCTTTTAGCGGGCCATGTCTTTTGCTTTCCATGATCTCAAGCATATAGTCGAGGCCTATTTAGATGATTTAACATC
Source organism: Picea engelmannii (assembly GCA_009831015.1). NCBI lineage: Eukaryota > Viridiplantae > Streptophyta > Pinopsida > Pinales > Pinaceae > Picea > Picea engelmannii. Next base: position 16,705 of record ML794354.1, on the reverse strand, counting down.
TCGATCTCACAAGAGAACAGATCATCCCACACACCTCCGACTTATCTTTGAGCGTTGTCGCTACTTCCAGATTCGCTTGAATCCAAACAAGTGCAGCTTTTGCATAACATCAGGATGTTTGTTAGGTTTCATAGTGTCAACAACAGGGATCATGGTTGATCCTCTCAAGGTTGAGGCAATAATTCAGTTGCCTCCCCCGTGCATAATCCTTCAACTTCAGAGTCTACAGGGCAAGGCAAATTTTTTAAGACGTCTCATCGCTAACTATGCCGAGATCACAAAGGGCTTTATGCACTTACTGAAGAAAGACGTTCCTTTTTATTGGGACGATGCCGCTCAACGCTCTTTCGAAGTGTTGAAACATGCCCTCACAACTGCCCCTCTGCTTCAACGACCTAACCATAACAAAGATTTCTTATTATACCTGGCTGCAGCAGAGTCAACCATCGGCATGGTCTTAGTTCAGGAAGATGACTTGTTCTCAGAATATGTGATCTATTACCTGAGCCGAGGCCTCATAGGACCAGAACTCAATTATTCTCATATCGAAAAACTTGTGTTGGCAGCAGTTCATGCTATTCAACGGTTCCGTCATTATGTTCTGTTTTGCAAGACTACCATCATTGTTGTCGTGAATTTGTTTCAGTACATGTTGACACGATGGGTAATAGGCGGAAAGATCAGTAGATGGATAGTGGTCCTCCAGGAATTTGACTTAGATTTCGTTTCAACGAAATCCAAAAAGTCACTGGTCTTCGCAGAACTTATTTCAGAACTTCTGGTTAAGTCAGGTGATGTTTTGCCCAAAGAGTTGCCTATCACAGGAGATATGTTTTTGATCACATCTTCGGATCCCTGGTACGAAGATATACTTATCTATCTCCAGACTTTGAAGTGCCCCACCTTTGCTTCTCGTGATGAGCATCGACGTATACGCCATTGGGCTAAGAATTATCTCATACTCGATGATATGTTGTATTGAAGAGGTGTAGACTGCATCTTGCGTCGATGTCTCACTCACGAAGAAGCAGTTATCATGCTTAAGGATTGCCATACCGGAGCATGTGGCGGTCATTTGTCTGGGTTGGCAACAACCCAAAAGATTTTATGAGCATGTTACTTCTGGCCGACACTAATCAAAGATTGTATCGAATCGATCAAGAAGTGCTACCCGTGTCAGATATTCTCTTGGAAGATGAGGGCACATCTCGCTCCCATGTTTCCTGTCATCACAGTTGGTCCCTTCACCAAGTGGGGGATTGATTACACTACATGCAACCCTCCTTCAGCAAGGGGGCACTGTTATATCATTGTAGCCGTAGACTACTTCATGAAGTGGGTCGAAGCTATGCCAACGTTTAAAGATGATGGGGATACTGCGACTCTCTTTTTATTCAACCAGATAATAGCAAGGTTCTGCGTCCCGAGAGAGATTGTCACTGACCATGGTAGTCACTTTCAGAACCAGATGATGACTGAGTTAACATCAAAGCTTGGGTTGTGGCAAGAACATTCATCACCCTACTACCCCCAAGCAAATGGTCAGGTGGAAGCTGCAAATAAATCTCTTAAGACCATCCTACAACGAATGATCAACTTAGCCAAGTCAAATGGGCTTATCGAACGTCTCTTAAGACCGCAACCGATTTCTCACCTTTTCAACTCGTTTACGGGCTGGAATTAGTCTTGCCTATCGAATGTTAGATCCCATACCTAAAGTTGGAAATACAATTATTGCCAGACACTTCTCCACTTGAAGAACGGTTATTATACCTTGAGCGACTCAATGAGCAGTGTCGTGATGCGGTCCTGGCCAACTAGGCTCACAAACATAAGGTCAAGTGTCAGTATGATCGGTCCATTCGTCCTTGTATTTTCTCTGAAGGCGACCTTGTCCTGGTCTATGACCAAGATAAGGACCCCTTGGGTGCAGGAAAATTCAAACCCATGTGGTTCGGACCTTTCATCATAAAAGAGGTTCTAAAAAAGGGTGCTTATCGTTTGGTTGAATTTGAGGGAAATGCTTTGGCAGAGCCTAGAAATGGGCTCCACCTCAAGAAGTATCACTCATAGGTAGGTCACCATGGGTAACTTTTTGTAACATATGTATAGTCTTTGTACTATTACTTTCTAGTTTCTTTTAGTATTATGGACGTGCCATTTTTGATGTTGTCTTTCATCACTGTGGCATATGTCAAGTGAATCCGAGGTGTTCATTGGGTACGCAGACGGTGCTAGCAGACACACTCAGAGGCTTGCCTTCGCAGCTTGGGTAATTTTTACACCTCGAGGCCAGTTATTATCTTTCGGAGGTATATGCTTAGGTGATACCACAAACAATGTCACCGAGTACAGTGCAGTTATTGAGTTGCTTCGTGACGCCCTGCCATTTGGTATCTCTCATCTTCGGGTCTATTTAGACGCTCAGCTTGTTGTGTCTCAGTTAAATAGAGTCTACCGTGTTCATGATCCGACTTTACACCGACGATTCCTTAGGGTATGTCTCTTAGAACGAAGCTTTGATTATATTACATATTTTCATGTTCTTAGGAGTTTAAACCAAATTACAGATACTCTAGCTAATCAAATCATTTCTGCATGCATGATAAAACCCTTAGTGCTAGTCCGTAGGAGGGATTTCCCACCCACAACAATACTCCCTTAATGTACATATATGCCTTCACAACATGTTTGCACATATTTACCCTCTTCTCATATGGACAGTCTCAAACTACCATCTTCGATTTAGGGTTGCACACAATGTAGAACACATTTGGTTGTCCAAATTGTGACTTGATGTTCATAATGTAAGGGTTGGAAAGGTCATAAGGGATGTATATGTCCAAGATGCTAAGTGCACTCTAGCATGATGTCTTTCATATGTTATCTTCTATTAAATTTTGAGCAAATTAGTTTTATTTCACGAACACAACGAATCAATAATATGAGTGTACTTGCACTATGAGCTTCCTAGTAAGCCAATCCATTCTATGGGAAGACGCACTACGAACTTGACATAACACCAGTATCAAATCAGTAATATTTTTACAATATGTATCATGTCATAATTAATATATAATTGTTTTTATTTATTTTTACATAAACCATCGATATAGAAAAAACATGGAATTGGCATTGAACACTTGCCTCACTATGACATTGTTTTCCGATTTGATTATGGTATGACTTAATGAAAAAATCAGTTTCCAGGTTTGAATGTGAAAAATCCTTACATGATTTGACCCACATACCTGCACGTTCCATGTGACATATTAGCGTAAGAAATAATGTTGGCAAAATCACCAACAATAACGAATTACCATTGTGATGGAGTTAGAAATGATGTTGGCCAAATCACCAACAATAATAATTTATCACTGTGAGAGATTTAGAAATAATGATGGCCAAATCACCAACAATAACCATTTATCAAGATTTAGAATTATTCTAATCAAATCGCTAGCGATAATTTATCACAGTGATAGGTTTATATTTAGTCGTGGCTCCCATCGATCTTTGAAATAGTTAATGAAACCAATTTGCTTGGAGAACTTCCATACAACTCTAGCAATTTGTTCCAGGCATCTTCAATTGCCAATGAGTAATGCTTTATGTTCCTCAAAGACTTTAACATTTTTATCTCTCTTTTACTGACGCAAACACAGACAATTTTTCAGCCAACAACGATGCATATGCCAGATGCAAATAATTATTGCACAAGTGAACACATCATTGTGCATGAACGTGGATGAACAATAGTTAGGTGAACACATGGCAATTAAATAAATACACAATGAAATGAAGGTTAGAGAAATTAAGAGATCTGCACACCCTGCTACCTAGATCTCTGTGAGGGAATCATCCACAAGAAAGGATGAAGGTTTTCATGTGGGACAAGAAGTCAAAACACATTGGCGAAATGCTTGCAATCATGTCACAACTATTTATCGCACAACATTCTTTGATATGACCAACATACATGAATTCCATTTTGATGTTTGTCAAAATCCAAAATAATGTACAAAATATATTTCCATCCATAAGATTTCATGAATATAATATTACACATATATAATGCTAGCATGGTTAATAAGGCCACTAAAAACAACCATTTGATGAATACAAATTCCAGAAAAATAACGCCCTTGACAAGCATTTCATAAATTCAAATTACAAAATAATAACACCTATTCAATAAATTAAGCCACTAAAAACAAGCAGTTCATGAATTGATTCCACATAATATGACAACAACTTGGTAAATAAAGCCCCTTGAACAATAACACTAGTGTAGAAATTATGACCCCTAGAATTATGCATTTCACGAATTCATATAACAGAGTAATAATGTCGCCCTGGTAACCAAGTATGTTATAAAGAAGATTTTCACAATTTTTTATCACATAAAATAATGTTGACATGGTAAATAAGATGAATAGAAACCAAAATACCTTGTATTTGTTTGTGTAAAGAGTAGAATCCATTGCAATGATGTTGTTGTGACCATGCCTAACAACCTACTCCACTTGCCATCTTGTCATTATCCCTAGCATGATTGGCTCCCAATTTACCAAGAACACATTCGCCTTATTCTTTTCCATCCAATACTAGATGTTAATGAAGTCATCCTCATGAATCTAATATAACAGATCACCAGGTTGTTTTATTTAGTTTAGGATGTCTCTTTTAGTCAGGAATGCATCTCTCCCAATTACAAGCAAATTATCATGAGTTTATTGTAATGCAAGCATATGAATATGCTTATTGTGTATCTTAGTTGGAGAAACACCAACAAAA
>ML794353.1:400747-417096 GCA_009831015.1 Picea engelmannii | reverse complement strand
ACAAATCTATTTATGTTTTTTGAAAAACATCAAATTGTAATTACAATCAATTATATTATTTACAATATTTTTAATTTGAATTCTATATTTTGAATTTTGTACTTTCTGAATACAGTCCCAATGTGTGTCGTGTGCTCGATCATCATATGTGCATGCATACCTGGTTGAACTTCTTCTTGTCGAAAATCTCTATTGACATTATCATCGTTTTTTTCTTCAATATTTGCATGTTCTTATTTCTTTCTCCGATAAATCTCTTTTCTTTGTTCGATTTGGCAAATATCATCTCGAGTGCGATCATATTTTCTCTTGCGCAAAATTTTGTTTCCCATGACTTTTATAGTTATCTGTAAAAGATATGTTCAACAAAGACTTCACCTTGAAAAAATGCTCAACATTTATCTTTCAACATACAAATTGTTATTCCAATAAAAACTTGAACAAACATCATTTACCTCATTCAACAAAAACCAAAAAGATGATTCAAAACTTTGTTTAAGTGCTCTAGAAAACCACCATGTATCGATATCGATTCTCCGATTAAGCCTATGAAACAGAGGGAAGAAATAAAGAAAGAAAAGAATACAACTGCAATCAGTAATAGAAATGCTTTGAAATCCCTATTCTCGAGCTTATATCTCTCTGTTCATTCGATGAATTGTGTTAAATGTTTTCGGCCGAAAGCGTATTTATACAATTTGGCACGAAAGAAAATGATACGACGTGTCGTTTCATTTTTTCTGACGGACGAAATTCGTTCGACAGTCTTTCGACCAAAAAAATGGTTTTTCAGCCGAAAGACTTGGAAACCGTTCAGTTTTGACGGTTTCTGTTAGATTTTAGTCTTTCGGCCGAAATATTATTTCGGCTGAAAAAAGGAAATTGGGACTGAAAACTAAAACCAGAGAATTTGCCCAAGCTTAACTAAACTTCGGAGGTTGTGGACTCCTGCAAACACTGAGAATTTGGTTTCAAAAATGACACCAGCATTTCCAAAATTGAATCTACTTTCAATTCTTATAATTTGTTTTCATTTTGTTTATTTTTATCTAATTTTATTTAATTTTTAAAAAAAGTCACTACATAATATTTCCAGCAGACATTATGATTCGGTGAAATGAAATATCAGTATCTCTAAAAATATACAGTGAAAAATTTGGAAAAAAATATAATCATAATCCTTAAATTGTTCTTTTCAAAAGGGTATATTTAGATTTTAGTTTTAAGTAAAAATTAATATAGATACAACATGTAGAAAAACATGTGTTTAAAATCTGCAACGTTTTCAACTTGGTCAACTTAAAAAAATTCTAGAAATTATAATATTCATCCGTTAGATTCAAAATGATAGTCATAATAAAATAGAGTCTCTATAGATTGTTGCAGTATATTTCGTTTCTTAAAAACATAAGTTTAATAATAGATACATTGTTGTAGAAATAAGTAACTCATTATCATTCATTTCATGTTTAAGGAACATAATGTTAAACAATTGTCAAATTGACATATCAAATCGTGATTAAAAAAATTGAAAAATAGTCATTGGAAAACTAACACAATTATTCACAAGTTTTTTTTTTACTGTAAAGTGAAATTCTAAATAAAAAAAATACTTTTGTATGTCGGAAGTTGAATAACTTGTGAAAATACAGTTTTTTTTCCCATAAAACAAGCAAAAGTGTAACCAATCTTCATGATTTCACCCAAAGGTAGAGATGGAATTGCCCCACCAATCACGCCAATGTTTCAGTTTGTCTCCTCTGGTCCTCTGCTATTCATCTTGTCAACTCCTCCATGTTTCTCATGCGGTTCATAATTTCGATAAATTCCTTCTTGTGTCCCCGGATCACCTCCTTACTGGTCTCTTGCCTGTCCGTTTTCAGCTTGCCTATCAACATTTTAGTTTTCCAGGCTTCTTCCACCGTTTTCTGGTAGAGTGTCATTCTTGGTTGAGTGGTACCTGGGTCCTTAATCTCGTCGGCTTCTCGACTAATTTCTTTCTAGTCCTTGCCCTAGTGCTTGTTATTGATTTCTCTTTCCCACCTATCATTGACCGCTTTACCTTTGGGGTCGACCTGCGTGAGGAAAGTCCCCTTTGCCTCTCTGGTCGCCTGCTCCACCCTCGTGATCTTTCAGGCTCTTGTTGGAAGGGCCTCCCCTTGGGGGCCTCTCTTGCACTAGGTGGTCTTCATTCTTGTCATCTCTGTTTGATTTTGGTGGTTCTCTTCGAGATTTCGCCCTTCTTTTCTATTCACCCCTCCCTGTTGCATAGTATGGCCTCTGTAAACTTTGCTTCCAGGTCTACGGTTTCCCTTGATGGTTCCTCCTTTATGGTGATTCTCCATTTGTTGGCTTATCCTGGTAATCGTTGGTCTCCTGTAGAAATATCCTTCCTGGTCCTGTCGCATTGAATTGGAGTGTGCATTCTTGGGAACCCTACTGTCATTCCTGCACCTTTCCCCTGCTTTACAATCTGTACGCCAATCATTTCCCCCTTACTTGTGTGTGGGTGTGGCGTACCCATACCTATCCACGACCAACCGTTTTGTTCTTTGTACTTTTCCTCCTACTGGGTATTCCTCCTTTGCTCCCACGAGAAACCCTTGTAGTCCTTTCTAGTAACTGGACCACAGTGTAATATCCCCTCCTATGTTGTGACCTGGAGTTGCATTGGGATTCATGATGTTATGGTGGCCTCTTGGATTCTAACGGGTTCCTATGTGCCTCTGAGTGATGTCTGCACCTCCAACCTTGCTGTGGTCGTCCATACTTTGTCTATCGTCATAGTCCTTTAACGCTAATTGGATGCAGTCGGTTCAGAACTGTCCATTTGGGATGTCATTTCATAATGTATCCAATTCTGGTCCTGCTTCGTCTTCACCTTCGTTAGCGATTCTATCCGCTAGGCTGTTAGCTTTCCTCCATACCCAACGCAACTCTACTGCAATTCCGGTTTGCATGTGCTCCTAAATTCTTTGTAGGGACTAAGCCAAGCGCCAGTGTCTCTGGATTTTTCCCACTCTGGTACTGTTTTGGAGTTTCCTTATTGTGTTAATTACCCACATGGAATCTCCTTCCATTATAGCGTTGGTTATTGCTTCTCGGTGTAGAATCTCGAGACCAGTCTCTAGGGCTCCAAATTCCGCTGCATTGTTTGTTGAATTTCCCAGATTCCTGGTATACAACCGAATGATATTTCCTTGACTGTCCCTAAGTACTCCTCCCAGTCCTGTCCGTCCTGGGTTGCCTTTCAACGCCCCGTCAAAGTTCATCTTGAAGGTACCATTTGGTGGCAGTTTCCAGTTGCGCTCACCTATTTGGAGTTGCGCTAGCCATCTTACTTGAATGTGGTTGTGCCCATCCTTTAGTTGAAAGGCCTCGAGAATTCGAAGATCTTGGGCTGTGAGTTGTGCTCTGTTCGATTGGCAGTTGCGGCTCTGTATCGTTTCTCTTATCATAGCTCTGATTGTTTCCTTGATATTTCCTACCATCCAGCTTTGGTTCTTGAAGATGCATCGGTTTCATTCCTTCTAGATTTCCCATGTGATCATTCCGAGAATAAGGATCCAACATAGATTCGCCTCTTCATTATCACTGTAGTTATCTTTCCACATATTTATAGTTGCGGATATGTTCCCTCTAACTCTGTTAGTTTGTCTGAAGATGCTTTCCGCCCAGTCCCATACTTCTGCTGTGAAAGTACATTCATCTAGGAGATGGTTCCTTGTTTCCTCTTTCTCTTTGCATACGTGACATCTAGAGGGTCCTAAAAAACCTCGCTTCCTGAGGTTTTCCCAAGTTAATATTCTATTGTGGAGTATTAGCCACTGGAAATTTTTTATTTTTGGCCACTAGGGGCTATTCCAGAGCTTATCCCATTGATGCATTGGGTCTTCTTGGTTCTGGTCCACGATGTAGTGGCGTACTTATTTGAGGTTGAATTCTCCGTCGTCCTTGTGCCCCCGTCTCAGCTAGTCCATTCCTTCAACAACTGTTATCTTTTTTTTCCCCAGTTTCTTCTCCACTTCTTGCACCGTGGTTGCGGTCAGGTCTCTATTCTATGGGGTGAGAGTGTTCCAGATTCTCTATTTGTTGTGATCTATTTCTTGCTTCCAATATTGGCAGACTCTGGTTTTTCCTTGCACAAGCACCTCTTGTTGGATCTCCTCCATTCCAGGTTTTTCCAGTTTGGGTTCGTGTTTCCAGGAATCCTCGCAAAATCTTACGGTTCTGCCATTTTTGACTTCCCAAAAGCTGTGTGTTTGAATCCAGACCTTGTTGCTCCATGCTAGGTTCCATATGGCAGACCCTTCTTTGGTGCCTCCGAAGCGGATTTTTTCCTAGTCGCAAATGTGCGAGGCGTATTTTTCCTTCCATAGGTTTACCCAGGGTGTTGTAGTTTCTTTGATCCAACACCACCAGAGTTTCACCCCATAGGCATCATTGGTCACCTATGGGTCATGTAACCCCATGCCTCCTTTGTTTTTTGGTTTGCAAGTCTTCTCCCAAGCCACCAGTGCCCATTTTTTCTTAGTTTCCGCTCCTTTCCAGAGGAAATCTCTTTGTATTGTCCTTATTTTTTGTATTATCCCCTTGGGTGTCGGAAACATAGACACCAGGAAGGTTGGAATAGCTTGCAACACTAACTTTGTTAGGATGAGTCTTCCAGCCAGGTTGAGGGATCTGTATGTCCAATTTTTGACTCGATCTTGAAGTTTGTTGATTACTCCTTCCTAGGTGGACATTTTATAGGCTTTATCTGTCAGTGGGACTCCCAAGTATTTGGTTGGAAGCATTTTGTGGTCAAAACCCAGAATGTTTTCTTGATTTCTCTAGATTGTGAGGTTAGTATTGAAGAAAAAGATCATCGATTTCAACTGGTTTATTTCTGCTCCCGAAGCTTCCCCAAACTCATCTAAGATTCGTTTATAGGATTTTGATTCCTTGACCATGGGTATACCATGGATTGTGGTGTCATCCACAAATTGTTGGTGTGTGGAGGTAGGACAAGTCGCAAAGGGTTTGATCCCTGTTATTTCCCCTGTTGCGGTTGCGCTCTTTATGCTCCGACTGAGACCTTCCATCATTAGAATGAAAAGGAAGGGGATAGCGGGTCTCCTTGTCTGATTCCTCTAGTGGGACTGAACGGTTTGGCTGGGGCTCCATTAACAAGGAGTGAATAACTTGTAGTTGAAACTAGGCTTACTATCCAGTTGATCCAGTGTTGGGTGAAGCCAAAGGCTTCCAGGATCTTGACCATATACTGCCAGTTGATTTTGTCGTAATATTTTGCTAGGTCCAGTTGTATTATCATTCCTCCTCCTTTCTGAAGCTTCAGGGTGTGGATAAGTTCATGGGCATGGATGATATTGTCCATTATCTGTTTTCCTTCCACGAAACCTGCCTGTTCTTGTGATACTAGTGTAGGTAGGAGGGGTTTCAGTCTATTGGGTATGACTTTAGAGATTAACTTATATACCACATTGCACAATGCTATAGGTCGATACCTGTCAGGGGTTTTGGCCTCATTTTATTTTGGTATAAGAATTATCATTGTGGCATTTAGCGCTTTTAGAATTGAGGCAGACCTTCTAGAGTCTTCCACTACTTCATGCACATCATGTTTGACAACTTCCCAGCAGGCTTTGAAGAATTCCACTGTGAAACCATCCAGACCTGGGGCTTTCCCATTGGGCAATTCCTGAAGTGCTTGGTCAATTTCCTCCTCCACTATGGGTTTGTTCATGTTGCTATTTTGTTCTTCAGTGACCAGTCATGGGATATGCTGTATTATCCTTTGTATGGTTATCGTTCTATCTTGGTTGGGTTCCTCAGCTATCCCCTGGAAGTGGTTTACCAGAGTTGTTTCGATGTCCTTATGTCCCTCTCTTTCTATTCCATCATGGTCCCTAATCTTCAGGATTTTGTTGTGGGCTCTTTTGGCCATAGTTGTTCGATGAAAAAACTTGGTATTCCTTTCCCCTTCCTTTAGCCATCTAATCCGAGACTTTTGATGCCACAGAGTTTCTTCTTGTTGACGTCGTTGTTCCCATTCCTGGGTCAGCTGGAGTTTTTCCTTTTTCCGTTCCTCCGTGCAGCCCTTCTGTGACATCCCCCAAAATAAAGTATTTTTGAAACTCAAAATCTGTTAGAAAAACCATTTCGTTTTTAGTAAATTCAAATTTGGGAAATTTTTGTCATTTATGGCAAGTCCAAATTTTGAATTTGATAAATTGTAATTTAATTATTATGACTGTTAGGTAGAGACCTGATCTGACCTGACTGACTCTTTGACTATGACACTTGTATGTCAACAAAATATTATTTTATTTACTGTAGGGGGACAAATGGAACAACCATGTTAAATTTAGCTGACCATGACTCCATGAATGGGGAACATGTTGTAACTACCTCTGGGCTGATTTTTACAAGTGGAAAATCAAGGATTTGGCCATTGGCAGCCCCTGAGAATCAGGGATTTAGAAAGCTGCGAAAATTCCCAAGGGGGGGGAAAAAAGACTTGGGCAAAAATATTTTTATTGATAAATAACATATGTGAGGAGGCAGGACGCTGCCAAGTATGCTGGGGAAAAACAAGAACTACTGGACACTTGTTGTTATGAACACTGAACGTTGAGTGTGAGGCAAGGAGAGGATTACAAATAAGAGAAACATTGTTGAAGAGGAGATTTCAAGTTCTCCCTCATGGATTCATGGTCAGGATAGGGGGTGAATCAGGCAAGTATATTGGCTGCCTTGTTCTACTGTTGGGAGGAACGTGGTTGTTCCCTTTGGCTCCCTACACATTGATTCAGATATGTTACTCTACCTTTCTCTGGTTAAATGTTGTGTTCTGTAATTTGTTTACTTCTATGAATGAACTTCTGGTCGAATGTTGTTGTGATGAAAGATCTACCAAATACTTCCTAATCATTAACTAGGAATGGATTTGTTCTATTGGGATGTGGTGCTGAGTAAATACTAAGGTCATTGGATGTATTAACTAGAAAAACTAATTCTGTAGAGGTTACTACTCTTGTAATAGAATGAACTACATGCTGCATCTCGCTTTTAATTAATTCTATTGAGTAAATTAATTATTTGCATGATGTGATTGAAGTCAAGCATACCAATATCTATGAAGAATTATGTTCCTCTAGGTAATTACAGTATACAAACAAGTCTCCACTAATGAACATGCAAGTTCAGATTCAAAGTAAATACACCCTGTATGACTGAAATTATTCTCGATATGCATATAGAACATGTACAGGTATATTACTAACATATATACATTATATAATCAAATATTTTGTACAAGCGATACAGTAAAGCTGAAGTGAACTGGTTACAACAGAGTCAGGGAACAATATATATATATCAGTAAAGTATTAGTGGTAAATCGGAAATGATTTGGTCTAGTTCGCTATACATTCAATTCTGGAATTAATTTTTTGAACAAATTGAACTTTGTCAAATGATTACAGAGATCTGCAATCGAATATTAAAGTTACGAGGGTTGATGGATCCAAAGACCATTCTGGAACCTAGGACTTGACTTTTAGATATCTGGTAATTCCGCAAAGCATAGCAATAAAAGAGTATAACCCGTCTTAGGAATTAGATCAGACTGTTAGCAACAAACTCATATGGGAAAGTTTTAGTAGACTGGACTTTCAAACATATATGCCGAGCCGAAAGTCGAGTGTAAGAAAGAAATCTTTTTCCAAATCCCTGACGAAGGAACTACATAATCATAATGTGCATCAACACCCATGAAACAAGACAACCATACGAAAGGTCTTATAGTCTTAATTAATTATAACACGGAATGTCTGTGTAACAGAGTCAATATACCGAGTATAAACCCCATAATTTTTCAAGGTCCTTTTACACAATGCTGAAATGGATTTCGGACTGTGTAAACATCTGAAGCTAAATACATTCTAGATGATAGCAACAGTAAATAAATTATAGGTTTGGGATGAGACTAAATAGTGAAAAGACTGGAAATAAAAGTACTCAACTCAGTACACTATGCAATTAAAAACAAAGTCTTGTACAATAATCTTTATACACAGTAGTCGAACTAGAAAGCTAAGAATACAACTGGAGGACCCCCCCTCATCCCAAACCATTGGAGGCAATTGAACGAAACTATATCGAACATCTAGAAATCCATGAAGAGACTGTGCCCTTGCACTATTGAAACTCTGAAAAGGCCTACAGGGAACTCAAATACCTTTGCGCCAAAGGTAAGAACTGAACATCCGAGATCCTTGGGTAGGCGAAAGCCCTGAAAGAAGTATCATTTAAAATATCAGTAATCATAGAAATGATAAAATACCAACAGAATGATGATGGTTAGTAATGAAGCATTTCCTGATTATACTTAACTTCTGTTTTGACAGACTTGCATGTCTTTCATGTTTTCCTTGTTGCATTGTCGACTGGACAGACGCCTGGGCCAAGGGTGGATGGCGTATTGATCCTTTGATGGGTACCCTCACATCAAACAGGGTCCATCATTAGTGAATTATACAAGCCTTGAAAACAAAAAGATTTACAAGTAGAAAGTCCTTGCACAACAATTAACGATTCTAATGGAAAGCAGAAATCGACAGTAGTAGTTTTCTTATAAAGATTTAAGTCAGATTGTACACTATCATGGAGTAAATTGTTCATACCAAACTAGAAACTACACATAACCGTCCAGAACCGAATCACTTATAGTAGTTACAAGTCATTTAAACATTTCGGCGATATCCTAGCTATTTTAACCGAATTGAATAGAACACGATGAGGGTAGTGACTACTGTAAGTAAACACTAGAAGTACTGCAAAATATCATCATTGGACTAAATCAAAGTTTTGTAGAGGTCTTAAGACTATTCGACAACAATAAAGGAAAAATTTTCGACATAGGGAGATAATACTGNAGGATTAAATAGCGATGAACTGAAGGAAAATCGCTGCCTCAAGATTTAGGATAACCTCGGAAACCATATAGAGAAGTTACACCAAAGAATCTGGAAAAAAAAATGCTTTATCTTCCTAATCAACCAGAGTATTATGCGTAATGAGAAACTTACCAGGGATGAGGACTGCGTCGTCTGTTACAACTCTGGAGGGACTACCATGAAAATACACTGCGCCTCAAATATTTGTTACACAGAGCCTCCTCGCAGAACTCAACAATGAAAACTATGAACCCACTTCAACCCTAAATGGTGCCCTGTCATCTCGGAGTAAATGTGGAGAGCGTGGAGGGCGGTTGGGCCATGTGACAATGTCAGAACTGGTATGACATTTTGGGTATAGAGCCTGGTAAATTCAATGGAGCTCACAGGCCTATAATTAATAGAGATTATGGAGCTTTAACTTCCTTGATAGTGGACCTCTCCTTCCACTTAAGAAGTGCCACGATGAAAACCTTCACGACTTGACTGAAGTAAAAACCCCTTTCTTCCCTCAATGTTATCGTGAGTCAGCAGTTCGATCCTAGTGGCGGAATTGTCCACTGGCATTTGAATGTAGTAATTGTTTTACAATTAACCCTGGTACTAAGTACCATTAATTAACCGAGACATAGTGGATAGGCTTGCTGTCTGATATTAAAAACCCAAACCTATGAATCGTACGATGGGGAAACTAAGTAAAGTCACCTAGGGTTAAAATTAACCAAGTAGACATGCGCACAATTATGGAAGTCTTATGTTTTAAAGGATTGAATCGTAGTAGGAGTTATAAGACCCATCTTATATACATGATCCATTACACAAAGAGGTAAATGGAATGGAGGCGAAAGGGACCTCTTGTGTTAAGTAGAGTTTAAAGGTTTTTCCTTTGAGGTTTTATGAACAAAGTTTTTTAACCTTGATATTATAACAAAGTTATATTTTCCCTTTTGTCAAATAGTTATATAAACTAAGAAATTTTTATTTTATTTTTGGTGTGATAATGAGGTACATTACATGTAATTTCCTCAAGGTCGAGCCCTGTTGTAAATCATGTCTATGAAGTATAAAGCTTGCATTATGAATTGTAATTATGTTTTATAGGCTGGTGAGCCAAGTCATATAAGCTAGTGGGCTTATGTGTTATTAGGCTAGGGAGCCTAAGTGTTGAAGGCCAGGAGCTTGATTTTTTGTACATGTAATTATGCACAGTATTAATACAAAACATCTTTCCGTGCGGACCGACCACGATGAATGAGTGATGGGAGACTGAGAATCCACAAAGCCTGGGTAAGGGAAAGGGGGCTGAGAGGTTGGAAGAGGGGCTAAGTTGAGGGGGATTAAACCCTTGAGAATAATATTAAATTATTACTATTCCAAAGCTGTGTAAATGTGATGTTTTATACTAAGTTCTTTGGAAGGACGAGTGAATTCCAAATGGGAAGGAACGAGCTTCATGGGTGACAAGTGTCAACACAAGTGCATGCAGTTAAAACTGTTGAGTTGAGCCATGATGGGAGTTCCTCCTCCATTTCTACCGTCAACTGTTTGAACTGAGAATCCCGTATGACCTCTGCAAGAATACCCTCATGCAACTCTGAAACCAAAAAGGCCTGTGTTGATTTCTGGGGGAGCCGGTACACCCTCTATCAAAATCATCGAGTCTGTGTTCGACCTTCGCGTGGATTTCTTATCACGCATCCCCAAAACCCAAAACCATGAGTCTGTTCTGTATGGATGGTTGGGAAAACCGAATGTCCCGTAATTTTTGAGCCTGGTTGGGTTGAAGCGTCTGTTTGTCATCTGTTTGGGAAACCCATGTTTATTGTCCCAGTTGACTGTGGCGACCACACAGTTCTTGGCTGGGTGTGGTTTACTGTTGTTGTGTGTTCGTTGTTGAGCCTTGTTGTTTTTTTTCTTTGTATGGGAACGAGATTAAGGAAACCAGTTGTATGCTGTGTGTAACCTCTCCCCAGGTGAGGGAGGTGATTGTTGTTGAAGAGGCAGGTTTTACCAAACCTATGAGTGACTCTCTCCAGGTGAGAGAGTGCGCGGAGGAAGGAGAGAGCTCCTATAAGGAACCTTGTAACTGCCATAGAGCTCGGAGATTTCCGGTCCGGTCTGTTGCTAAAGCTCAAGGCAAGGGAGGTTAGCAGCCGAAGGACTATCTAGGTGACAGAGAAGGTGTATACTCTTGGGGTGGGACAAACATGTGGGGAAGGAGAGTCTGTGGGCAATGGGCATAAGTGGTTCTTGGGAGAGAATCCTCCTTCTCTTACATGATTCTTCTTGTAAACCTTACCTAGCCTAGTATTCCTTACCTGGTGGAGCTTAGTCCCATCTCGGGGGTGACCTACTACTGAGAGTGAGGAGCAACGTGGTCTAAGGCTGGGAGGTTTGTGGAAGGTCTACATGCAGTTGGTGGTGTGTGACAGTTTCAAAGATAAGTGTCACTATGTTTTGTAATTCTGTAATTAATTAAATTGCATACCTATGATTCTTGCAATGTTATCACGTATTTTGTTGTGCATATGAATTATTGTTATTTCCATTAACTCTGAAATGCTAGCAATAATTCTGTGTTTAACTGTAATTAAGCGTTTTAAGTTCATTAGAATGCATAATGTGTTCCAAAAGTGTTTTTCCGCGTAGTAGCGTTGGCCCGACCGTGGGGTTGATGGTCGAGGGCGTTACAGTATGGTATCAGAGCTTGGCTTCAACGTTGAGGCTGGATGGGCTAGATACGTGGTCTTTGGACCGAGGGTTTGAGAAGAAATTGTGTCTGGAGGACTAATTTCAGACCTCAGAATGTTTCTGAGTGTCAACTAACTACTTGACCGTGTTACAAGCTCAAGAGGTGTAGCGGTATTATAAAACTACATCAGGTGTGGTATATGGCCACAGGGAGAGAGAGAACTCCACACCAGAAGTGTTGGATCAAGTAGATGAAAGTTTAGAAGGAGGGTACCAAGTCATTGGCCAGAAGTCCTTGAGAAGCAGAGTTGGACAGTCAGAATTCTCTATGGAGAACTCGCGAAATTGTGAGGATTGTAAGATAGCCAAAAGTTGCAAGGTGGTTAGTGGATGGAGAAACTCGCCACCCTAGGATGCATAATAAATGTGGGTCGTTGATCGTGTTTGGTTTGAACCGTTGGATCATTTCGTGAATTCCAGGATCATGAACTTGGAGAGCAGGCCAAATTCTTGGTCACTCCAAGTCTTGAATCACGAAAGAGATTAACAAGGGTAGAATCGGACAGTGGAGCGCTTCTAGGAAGAAGTGCCAAAATCCCGTGAGCTGATGGATCTAGCCAACTAGCGAGAAAGTTAGGGTTGAAGAGCTTTGATAGGTGTAAGCGTAGGAGAGATCTGGACCATCGGATTAGGGGAGGCTCACAGTTGTTGATCTCATACATGAATTTCCATATCGGAATTCGGGGATTGAAGCGACAAGAGATTTGGAGTCGCTGCATTGTGAACTCCCGGTTCACAAAACTCTAAAAATATCTGGACCGTTAGATCCAAATCATCGAGGATCGTTGGATCTTGTACAAGAACTCGTGTATCGGAGTTCGGGGAATGGAGTGACCAGTGGTTTGGGTCGCTGCATTTTGAACTCCTGGTTACCGAAAACCCGAAACCTGAAGTTCTGAAGTCCTGAAATCTTCGAAGACAGAAGAACCGTAGCAGATTTTTAACCGTTGGATGTTGTGTAAACGTGGACCGTCGATCCACCTGATTTACATGAATTTGGTAAATCGAAACTCTGGGAGATAGATGTGTGTACCTTAAACTCTTCTAAGGTTGAAAGCCCGAGTAGCACCTAGTAGTCTAGCATTGGTCACGACCTTTGGTTATGAGGGTAGGGAGAAAGAGGGTGTTACACATCAAAATTACTCACTTTGATAGTGTCGCAAGTGTCGTCATTACAAAGGTTGCAAGTGTCGCATTTTGCTCACAAGGTCGCAAGTGTCTATGTTGCTCACAAGTGTCGTAAAAACATCAAACAAAGCATGTTGCCATGATGCCTATGTCGTGCCTATAACGACATGAGAAAGACACTTGAAACACCTCAAGCATTTGATTTGGGAGAGGAGAAATGAGTCAGCAGGATTGCAAACCTTTTGCCACCTGAAAGCACCTCAAAAACTGAGTTTTTGGAGAGGAGCGCTCCCCCTTACACTATCTCGGAGCGTCGATGCTTCCCATACATTGTCAGGGAGCATTATAACGCTCCCTGGACCTTTTGAGGGAGCGCTATAGATTTTGAGGGCGTTGGCGCCCCCTAAAGCCTACTAGGGAGCGCTACAACGCTCTGATGGCCCTTTTGAGGGGGCACTATCTATTATGGGAAGTTGTTAAGCTGTGGAGATGAATGGGGGAAGCATCTTTTCATTCTTGGAAGGTAGTTGAGCTCGAATCCCTGATCAATCCATGATCTTAGGGCAGGTCCTCAACTGAAGGAGGCAAATCCTCAACCCCCCCAAGGATATCTCAAGTGGTTAAAGCCTCTCCAAGGCTATATAAGTAAGTTGTCTAATGGTGAATAAAGGGGAGAGAAAAAGAGAATCATACCAAACTTATGATCTCATGAGTGGTATGGGCTACAAAATAGAGAATGTCAAACTTATGATCTCATAAGTGAGGACTGGAAGAAAAGAATTACACCAAACTTATGATCTCATAAGTGGTGTTAGAACATAGCTGATGGAGGAAGAATTGAACATATGAAACTTATGATCTTGGAGGAAACTTACAGTCAGCCAAAGGAGAGCAATCAGTGAAGCTGCTGTCATCTAGGTTGTGGATCTTTTAGGCAAGGGTTAGACGAAGAGGACTTGATGAAGCTGTCGCATTCGCATCTACGATTGTAAGTACTGCTGTCGTTATTCTCATTAATATGACACGCTTGTCCTGTTTCTTTCTAGTTTGTGTCTGATGTTACATGAACTTGTCATTTATTGATAAATCTGTTTTCAAGCTAAAATCAATAGAGTAGGAAGTGGTTGTATCTTGTTTTGTCCACAGAGCTCAGCGAGGAGCAAAGTATTGGAGCGCAACTCGGAGCGTGCAGGGACAAACGTCGATTAAGAGGTACTTCTGTTATCCTTCCTTCTCATGTATTAGTTTAGATAGATTTGAAAGGAAGTCAGTGTCCACGTTAAGCATTTTTCTGTCTAGGGTTAAGGTCAAGCCTTAGAGGTGATCTACCTGTCCGCAGGGAGATTTTACTACAACAGAGGGAGATATCACCCAAAAATTACAGAGCCAAGCAGAACTCGGAAAATTTGTGAAGTCGAAGCATTTTCTTAAATCAGAATGGTTTTGAATGTGTGGAATTTGCTAAGAATGATGACCTAGCAAATCCATGTTGTCTGCACGTGTGTTTACGGAAGCTTAGCAAGTGCCAGAACCGAATAGGGTTGTCGTTGAGAGAAGAGAATGGAAGAGGTGCAGATTGCCTCCAATTCAGAGAACGAAAGAGAAGGAAGGAATGTCAACTTGGGAGTCGAAGGGTCAAACTCTAATGGGCAAGGAAAAGAGATGGATAAGGAAGGACATATGATGAAAATCATTGAAAGATTGCAAAAAGATGCCCAGGATCACCGAGCTGATAGCCGAAAGCTCATGAAAGTCAGGGATAGGAAGGGTGAATTCAACTTAAGGATGTTGAAGAATCTGGAAAGAATAGAAAAGAAATTGAAAAAGGAGAGTGACTCAAGCAAGATAGAGAGTCACAGGACCCCTAAGAGGAAAAGAAGATCAAGGAGTGTCAGCAAACATCGTTGTCGCTCCCCAAAGCATTCCAGTAGGGAAGTACACAGTAGTTCAAGCCCATCTCCTACTAGAAAGCACAAGAGATCTGGGATGGATGAATTGAAAGGGGAAATGAACAAGATCAAGCCTCCAATGTTCGATGGAGAACATAAGAAGGAGGAAGATGCCGAAACTTGGTTGTTGGGTATGAGGAAATACTTTTAACTGCAGAATTATTCCTCTCATGCAGAGGGCAGGATTTCCATGTATCAACTGAAGGGAAAGGCATCCATGTGGTGGGATCAACTTGTGCAGGTGTAGCACATTAGGGAAAGGGACATCACATGGCAAGAATTCAAGAGGTATTTCGAGAGGAAATACTTAACTAAAAGATATTATGACAGAAATATGAAAGAGTTCTTTGAACTCAAGCTAGAGAACAAAACCATTGATGAGTATGAACGAAAGTTTTTAGAATTACTGAAGTATGTTTCGTTCATCAAAGATGAGTCTGTCAAGATTCAGAGGTACCTGAGTGGATTACCACCTCCTATTGGGGATAAGATTCAATATGATGACCCAAAGACTATGGAATAAATGATAAGAAGAGTGAAGTGATTTTTTGAACAACAAAGAGAAAAGCCTACCTTTCGGAAGGCTTGGGATGACCAGAAAAAGTTCAAGAAAGAATAGAGGCAGAAGGGAAATAAACCACCCTTTTTTAGAAACAGTCCTCAAGAACAATCGTCTCATAGAGAGCCCACGAAGTTTGAAGTGAGTGGGAAAATGTCAAGGCCGCCACCTATGGAATGTTGGGGTTGTAAGGAAAACCATAGGTACAGAGATTTCCCCCACATAAATGATAAAATAAGAGTTCTACACAATGTTCAGCAAGCTGAAACAGTGGAGGACATGGGCACTAGAATTCCAAGGATCTACGCAGCCCTGGACAACAAGATAGTTGAGTATTAGTGTTTAAGGATAAATCCGTAAGTGCGGACACAAACCAATCTCCCCAGATCCACCTGGATCTGGAACAAAACGTGACAGAATATACCGCTTTCCCTAGATCTAAAGTATTGAATGGACAAGAGAAAAAGGATGATGTACTTACTTTATAAAAGCTCTCCCTATCTCTGTTGATCCTCGCTCTGCTACAATGCTCTTGCGTCGTCCAATCACAACAACACAAACCAATCACAGCAAAGACATTAATATATTCAAAACTCTAGACTATACATGTGATCAAGGAATCATGTAATAAAGTAGATCTAACTTTATGGGAAAGAAATATATTACTGTATCATATTAAATGTGAAAGAGAGATTACAACTATAGCCTTGATGTCGTAAGGTCCCTTCCAACTGTCCTTCGTTCCCCACACATTTCTTGCTCCAAGGATTCTGAAACCATAGATCTGATACACTCTATCTTGACAAAGCAAATCTTAAAGCCACTTCAATCAAGCTAATAATTCCAAGCCAACCAAAATCTACACAAAAGCTATGAACCCCTTCTCCATGAGAACTCTTCTCCTTTTATAAGCTGAAGAAGATAGGATGAGGAGGTTAGGATGATCCCACTAAATCATGAAAGCGAGTAAGATCCAAACCGTTCGGATGCCACCTCACCCAA
>ML794353.1:372342-390331 GCA_009831015.1 Picea engelmannii | reverse complement strand
TAATGTGTTTCATGTTTCATTGCTTAAGAAATATATACCAGATGCTAATCATGTTATCGATTGGAATGTGATTCAGGTGGAACAAGAAGGTGTCCTGCAAGTGCATCCTGTGCGCATATTGGACAGGAAAAACAAACAGCTCCAGAATCGAGCTATAGGGCTTGTAAAGGTCCAGTGGACTTGGTATGGTCCTGAGGACGCGACATGGGAGCACGAAGATGTTATGAGGGCAGAGTACCCGCATCTTTTTGAATATTTTGAAAAGCTTGCAGATGCAATGTAAAGTTGCACTGAGGACAGTGCAAAAATAAGGGGAGGGGATTGTAATGTCCCCAAGGCCAAGCCCTGTTGTAAATCATGTCTATGAAGTATAAAGCTTGCATTATGAATTTTAATTATGTTTTATAGGTTGGTGAGCCAAGTCATATAAGCTAGTGGGCTTATGTGTTATTAGGCCAGGGAGCCTAAGTGTTGAAGGCCAGGAGCCTGATTTTTTTGTACATGTAATTATGCACAGTATTAATACAAAACATCTCTGCGTGCAGACCGACCACAATGAATGAGTGATGTGGGACTAAGCATCCACAAAGCCTGGGTAAGGGAGAGGGGGCTAAGAGGTTGGAAGAGGGGCTAAGATGAGGGGGCTTAAACCCTTGAGAATAATATTACAATATTACTATTCCAAAGCTGTGTAAATGTGATGTTTTATCTTAAGTTCTTTGGAAGGACGAGTGACTTCCAAATGGGAAGGAACGAGCTTCATGGGTGACAAATGTCAACCCAAGCGCATGCAGTTAAAACTGTTGAGTTGAGCCATGATGGGGGTTCCTCCTCCATTTCTATCGTCGACTGTCTGAACTGGGAATCCCGTATGACCTCTGCAAGAATACCCTCATGCAACTCTGAAACCAAAAAGGCCTGTGTTGATTTTTGGGGGAGCTGGTACACCCTCTGTCAAAATTGTCAAGTCTGTGTTCGACCTTTGCGTGGATTTCTTATCACGCATCCTCAAAACCCAGAACCGTGAGTCTGTTCTGAATGGATGGTTGGGAAAACCGAATGTCCCGTAATTGTTGAGCCTGGTTGGGTTGAAGCGTCTGTCTGTCATCTGTTTGGGAAACCCATGTTTGTTGTCCCAGTTGACTGTGGTGGCCATGCAGTTCTTGGCTGGGTGTGGTTTGCTGCTGTTGTATGTTCGTTGTTGAGCCTTGTTGTTTTTCTGCTTTGTACAGGAACAAAATTAAGGAAATTGGTTGTATGACCTGTGTGTAACCTCTCCCCAGGTGAGGGAGGTGATTGTTGTTGAAGAGGCAGGTTTTACCAAGCCTGTTAGCGACTCTCTCTAGGTGAGAGAGTGCGCGGAGGAAGGAGAGAGCTCCTGGAAGGAACCCTGTAGCTGCCACAGAGCTCGGAGATTTTTGGTCCGGTCTGTTGCTAAAGCCCAATGCAAGGGAGGTTAGCAGCCGAAGGACTGTCTAGGTGACAGAGAAGGTGCATACTCCTGGGGTGGGACAATCATGTGGGGAAGGAGAGTCTGTGAGCAGTGGGCATAAGTGGTACCTAGGAGAGAATCCTCCTTCTTTTACATGTATTCTTCCTGTAAACCTTACGTAGCCTAGGATTCCTTACCTAGTGGAGCTTAGTCCCAGCTCAGGGGTGACCTACTGCTGAGAGTGATGAGCAATGTGGTCTAAGGTTGGGAGGTTCGTGGAAGGTCTACACGCAGTTGGTGGTGCGTGACAGTTTCAAAGATAAGTGTCACTATGTTTTGTAATTCTGTAATTAATTAAATTGCATACCTGTGATTTTTGCAATGTTATCACGTATTTTGTTGTGCATATGAATTATTGTTATTTCCACTAACTCTGAAATGCTAGCAGTAATTCTGTGTTTAACTGTAATTAAGCGTTTTAAGTTCATTAGAATGCATAATGTGTTCCAGAAGTGTTTTTCCACGTAGTAGCGTTGGCCTGACCGTGGGGTTGATGTCCGGGGGTGTTACAAGGGAAGTGGCACGATTGCACGGAATGCCTAAAACAATTGTGTCTGACAGAGACCCGAAATTCACCTCGAATTTTTGGAAAGGATTCTTCAAAGGATTTAGAACGAATCTAAACTTTAGTACATCTTATTATCTTGAGTCTGATGGATAGACAGAGAGGGTGAACAGAGTAATAGAAGACATACTGAGAATGTATGTGATGGACAAACCATCAAGATGGGAAGACTACCTACACTTGGTAGAATTCGCCTACAACAATGGGTATCATGCATCGTTGAAGATGAGCCCATTTGAAGCACTTTATGGAAGAAAGTGCAATACTCCAGTGAGCTAGGATAATCCAACTGATAGAACAGTAGTTGGGCCAAAGTTGCTCAAGAAGATGGAGGACCAAATGATAAAAATTAAGCAGAATTTGAAAGCTGCCCAAGATAGGTAGAAAAGCTATGTTGATAAGAATAGAACCCACAGAGAGTTCAAAGTGGGTGATCATGTTTTCCTGAAAGTGAAAGCTAGCAGGAGTTCCCTGAAGCTGGGAAGTTGCGCCAAGTTGGTAGCCAGATTTTGTGGGCCATTTGAAATCCTGGAAAGGATTGGGCTAGTTGCATATATGCTTGCATTACCTACATCCATGAATGTACATAATGTGTTTCATGTTTCATTGCTTAAGAAATATATACCATATGCTAATCATGTTATTGATTGGAATGTGATTCAGGTGGAACAAGAAGGTGTCCTGGAAGTGCATCTTGTGTGCATATTGGACAGGAAAAACAAACAGCTTCGGAATCGAGTTCATTGGACCTGGTATGGTCCTGAGGACGTGACATGGGAGCATGAAGATGTTATGCGAGTAGAGTACCTGCATCTTTTTGAAAATTTTGAAAAGCTTGCAGATGCAGTGTAAAGTTGCATTGAGGACAGTGCAAAAATAAGGGGAGGGGATTGTAATGTCCCCAAGGCCGAGCCCTGTTGTAAATCATGTCTATGAAGTATAAATCTTGCATTATGAATTGTAATTATGTTTTATAGGCTGGTGATCCAAGTCATATAAGCTAATGGGCTTATGTGTTATTAGGCTAGGGAGCCTAAGTGTTGAAGGCCAGGAGCCTGATTTTTTGTACATGTAATTATGCACAGTGTTAATACAAAACATCTCTGCGTGCGGACCCGCCACGATGAATGAGTGATGGGGGACTAAGCATCCACAAATCCTGGGTAAGGGAGAGGGGGTTGAGAGGTTGGAAGAGGGTCTAAGCTAAGGGGGCTTAAACCCTTGAGAATAATATTAAATTATTATTATTCCAAAGTTGTGTAAATGTGATGTTTTATCTTAAGTTCTTTGGAAGGACGAGTGACTTCCAAATGGGAAGGAACGAGCTTCATGGGTGACAAGTGTCAACCCAAGCGCATGCAGTTAAAATTGTTGAGTTGAGCCATGATGGGGGTTCCTCCTCCATTTCTACCGTCGACTGTCTAAACCGAGAATCCTGTATGACCTCTACAAGAATACCCTCATGCAACTCTGAAACCAAAAAGGCATGTGTTGATTTCTTGGGGAGCCGGTACACCCTCTGTCAAAACCGTCGAGTCTGTGTTCGACCTTCACGTGGATTTCTTATCACGCATCCCTGAAACCCAGAACCGTGAGTCTGTTCTGTATGGATGGTTGGGAAAACCAAATGTCCCGTAATTTTTGAGCTTGGTTGGGTTGAAGCGTCTGTCTGTCATCTGTTTGGGAAACCCATGTTTGTTGTCCTAGTTGACTGTGGCGGCCACACGGTTCTTGGCTATGTGTGGTTTGCTGCTGTTGTATGTTCGTTGCTGAGCCTTGTTGTTTTTCTTCTTTGTATGGGAACAAGATTAGGGAAACCAGTTGTATGACCTGTGTGTAACCTCTCTCCAGGTGAGGGAGGTGATTTTTGTTGAAGAGGCAAGTTTTACCAAGTCTGTGAGCAACTCTTTCCAGGTGAGAGAGTGTGCGGAGGAAGGAGAGAGCTCCTGGAAGGAACCTTGTAGCTGCCACAGAGCTCGGATATTTCCGGTCCGGTCTATTGCTAAAGCCCAAGGCAAGGGAGGTTAGCAACCAAAGGACTGTCTAGGTGACAGAGAAGGTGTATACTCCTAGGGTGGGACAGGCATGTGGGGAAGGAGAGTCTGTGAGCAGTGGGCATAAGTGGTTCCAGGGAGAGAATCCTCCTTCTTTTATGTGTATTCTTCCTGTAAACCTTACCTGGCCTAGGATTCCTTACCCGGTGGAGCTTAGTCCCAGCTCGGGGGTGACCTACTGCTGAGAGTGAGGAGCAGCGTGGTCTAAGGATGGGAGGTTCATGGAAGGTCTACACGCAGTTGGTGGTGTGTGACAGTTTCAAAGATAAGTGTCACTGTGTTTTGTAATTCTGTAATTAATTAAATTGCATACCTGTGATTCTTGCAATGTTATCACGTATTTTGTTGTGCATATGAATTATTGTTATTTCCATTAACTCTGAAATGCTAGCAGTAATTCTGTGTTTAACTGTAATTAAGCGTTTTAAGTTCATTAGAATGCATAATGTGTTCCAGAAGTGTTTTTCTGCGTAGTAGCATTGGCCCGACCGTGGGGTTGATGGCTGGGGGCGTTACATTACACCTCCAAGATGCAAGTTTCTTGGAGGTTTTTCATTTTTTCCTCAATTTTGTTCTTTTCTCGGTTTATGTTCCCAAAGGTGTCTTTGGTCCACTCCTTGAGCCTGTATTTGATGTGTTTTAGTTTTTTATAGAGTTTGAACATTCTTGTCCCTTGTTTTGGTTGCTCCTCCCTCCACCATTGTTTTATTTTGTCCTAGAAAGTCGGGTGTTCTATCTAGAATTTCTCAAATCTAAACGACATGCTTTTTGGTGTGGTCTGGAATCCAACTTCCAATTGTACCGGCCAGTGATCCGATCCTCCCCAGGGTAGGATATGGTAGTCTAAGGTCAGCCCCTACATTATGATTGACTCTAACACCATGAATCTGTCTAGTCTAGTTGCGACCTGGTGTTGGTTCATCCATTTATTGTTCCAGGTGAACTGGTTGTTAGTTGTTTTCATATCTACCATCTCCGCTGTGTCTATGAATTTTGAGAATTCCTCTGTGTCTCTATCCAATCGTCTTGTTCCTCCTTTTTTCTTCGCAAGTGACATGATGATGTTAAAGTCCCCTGCTATGATCCATTGGAAGTTTTTTGATCTATTTTTAAGCTTTGCTAGGTCTCAGATCATTCCTTTCCTTTCTTCTGACACATGGGGTCCATACACATTAGTGCATATAATTTCCTCTGTGTTCCCTATGATTTGCATGCGGACCATAAGGGTGTGCCTAGTTGCTTCAACTGCTATTAGGCTTAGTGCTTGTGGGTTCCGCAGGGTGAGGATTCCCCCTACCATTTGATGGCCTCCAATGGCCATCATTTTGTACTTGCACTAGTGTTGTTGACAGATGGTTTCCATTTTGTCTGTATTACACTTTGTTTCTTGAATAAAACAAAGATCTGGTTGTTCCTGCTTTAGTCTATTTCTAAGGATGCGTTGTTTTCTTCGGCTGTTTAGGCCTCTTATATTCCAGGTTATAACCTTCATTTTAAAATTGCACGGGGGAGTTGGGGAAGAGTTTCTTGATCTTACCTGAGTTTATCAGTAGCTCTCCGAGCTCCTGCAGGGCTACGCTGTTTGATTTTCTGCCTTTTTTCCTCCGCATCTGCTTGGGTGATAGTTGTAGTTTTCCCTTGCCTACTTTAACTCCTAAATGTCTAGTCTCCCAATATGTACTTTTTTGGCCACGGGATCTTGCTTCCTCCCTTTGCAGGAACAGGTACTGAATGCGGTCAAGTTGCTCCGTTGGTACATTTTCTATGCCCTGTTTTTTCTATTGTTCCAAGATGTTTGGTAGGTCGATCCCTTCCCTTTCCACCAGGTCTCTGAGGTCAGGATCTTCTATGCCTACTTCGCTTGGGGTCATTTCCGAATCTCCATCTGCTTCTTGCATGGGGGTGTTTTTGTCTCTGGTTCCTCCCTCCATCGGGGTTGTGCAACTTCCTTGTCCCTTATGAGTATTCGACCAGTCGGTGGGCTCGTTTGTCTTTTTTTCTCTAGTAGCCTGAGCGGTTGCCGTGTCCTGGTCGTCTTTTGCTTCTTTAGTGGGTCCATCCTGTCCTTCCATTTTTTTTCTGGCCTCTGGGTTGATCCTTGTTGAGGTTTTGCTCTGCTTCTTGTTTTCTCTGCCTCTGGGGTTTGGTCTTACAAAGTCTTCCTCATCTGGCTGTGGTTTGGATTTTTCCATTTCTTGCTTTTTATTGAGAGGGCATTCCCTGATTAGGTGACCATGTTCGTGACATCTTCTGCATCTGAAGGTGATCTGGATTTTATGAGCAGAACGAAATGAATACATATTATTAACAGATTCTTAGCACAAAATAACATAGATACAATAAAGTTGGTTTTCTATTCAATAATGAAATAAGATGAAACTGTAAAATGCAGCAGAAACAAGCTTGCTGGAATGGTGGCGGCTTATCTCTGAGAAGAGATGTGAAGGTTGTGCTCATTCACAAGAAGCACATTACAGTGAGGCTCTGAAGGCCTTTTTACAATAAACAAGAATGCCAAAAACCCTAGACATCCAAAAACCTAACCCTAGGAGATGAAGCACCAAAATTCATGTGGGCCCCGTTTGGGTAAGTTAGTACATCTTCCCGGGGTCGTAACTTTTGCATACGATCTCCGTTTTAGGCGTGTGATAGCCCATTAAGGTATCGTCAAGGAGATTGATTTTGGGGGCTCAATTATTCCTTCGACTATCATTGTGGAGCTCGATCCCGAAAAGCCTTCATTTAGGCCCTCAAAATGGCCCCAAAAGTTAAAACTGCTAAAAATAGTAAATTGTCAAAATTGTCAGAAAACTGTTTTGAGCCAGTTGGAAAAGGTGGGTGGCCATCAATATCCATCTGGATCAGAAGGGGATCTGTTCGTAATCGATGTTTTAGATCCATTCTTCATCTCTGAATTTGAGGCTAATGGCTTTTGGTAGTGCTCCCGACACATCCATCTCTATACATATTCTTGCGTAAGTTGTATATCTCCCTCTCAGGGTGGCTTCTATTGTCTTGATATATTTCCCCAATTTGTTCCCAATAGCTTCTAAGGTTGAGGGCAGCCAGTAGTCTAAAGGTAGTGAGTAGAGTCTCAGCCAGAACGGTACCTTTTTAAAGGTTTCTTTTTTGGGGGAGAAATTTTCCTTCCAGGGTTGCATGTACAAGCTTGCTGTTGCATGGAAGTATGGCCATCCTTCAAAGATTCTACCCATGTCCTCCAGGTTTATGAAGATGGCTGTGAAGAATCCTTTCAAGCCCAGATGGAGCTCCACTTCCCCATTCGGCTTCCAGTGGTATTTAATCCAGTTGCACAACATTCTTTATGTGGGCCACAAGCCCATAAACTTGCATATTAGTGCATGCACCTTCATCTGATCACTGTATAGTTGCGTCTGCGGATCCACCAGTACCACCTTTGGGATCATCATGGTTTTGGGTTTGCAGGGGTTGGACCCTTCTATCGGGTTGGTCTTCATTGTGTCTGGCATTTCTCTCTTGGTTTCCTTGACCTCCTCCTCCGTGCTCTCATTTTTTCCCTGGTTCCTTTCCGGACCTTTCCCTGGGTCCGATCCTGAGGTGCCTGTCATGGGTGCCTTGAAAAATATGCCCCTTGGCCCTTTCCCTCTGTCTACCACTACCTGTTTGTATGAGGGGGTCTCCTTACCCCCTCCTTTGGTGCTCATGTCGTACTTTGCTATGGCTGCTACTGTCAAAACCCTAGCTTGATGTTGCTCACGACCCTTCAGACGTCGTGCACGAACCCTATTTTTAATGTTTTTATAAAATTAAAAACAAATAATATTTGAAAAAATATCTCATTTGATAATAGAAAATTAGCATGGCAGATCAAGGTATGATATTTGCCAATGGAAAATTCGCATCGCTAAAAGTTTAGCCTTAATGGACTATCTTGGCCAGCGTGGACAACTCAAAAAAATTCAAGGTGGCAAGCATGCTGACTCCAAAACTCCGAGACCACTCCGAGACCCAATCGGTTTCAAGTTGAACAACCGGCATGATCACACAGACCATACCCACTTCACTCTCCCAATAACACAGTCTATGACAAAGACGATGGTGGTGATGACAATTAATCACAACTGATATCCATACCAATAACAATACCAATCTTAGAATTCATCCATCTTCCACCTCTGCTTTCTTTTTCTATATATTAGAAAGGATTTTGAGGAGGAGAAGTAGAAGCAAACGATATTTTGAAGCGGAGGAACAACAGAAGCAAAAGAGCTATTGAAGACATGAAGCGCAGTAGGATCGGGATTTCTGAGGATTCTCAGTTTACAACAGATGAAATTGAAGTTGCAGACATCCTTATCCACTTCCAGACATCCTTATCCATTGAGAGAGAGGAGTTCTCCCGGAGCACCAAAGTGCTCCCTACGAGAGACAAGAGCGAAAACAATTATGAGCTTCAACATGGTGGCATGAATATGGCTCCACCACCAGAGTGCCACCTGCCAACCATTTCTCGTCCCAACTCAAAGGTAACTAGTGGCATTTAAGGTTGTGGGTCTTGCTCTGAATTAATGGGTTACTTTGATTTTGAAAATTCTAAATTGGGTAGAGATTTTTTAATGAAATGCAGGATGTGAGAGCGACTAATAGACCAGGGAGAAAAGTGCCAAAGAAAAAGGTTTGCACACCCCTCAACCTACTCTGCTACACTTATTGGTAATGTATATTTTCATGCATATTTATAGTGTCTGTACAAAAGCATGTTTGTATACATACATATATACTGTATTGTATGTGTATGTCAACACTACATTGCATGTGTTGTCATTGTCGCTGTGTATATGTATCTTTGTGTATACCTCTTTGTATACAATACATATGTGTGTATGTATCTTTGTGTATATCTCTTTGTATATCAATATCTTTATACATTGTAATCTAAAATATTTTTTATATATATTTTTAATATATATTATTGTAGCTCCCAAATTCAAGTTTTCTGTAAATTTAAAGAAAACTTCTACTTATTCCAGACACTCATATCCAAGTTCTCAACATTCCCACATTTAGAAAACTCATGCAACATAGCAAAAATGTTTATTATTTATATTTTGATTTTATAAAAAAAATTATATAAATTCATAAATAATTTATTTTAACACTTTGTAAGAAATTTTTAAAATCAAAATGGATGTAACAGAAAAATCTTCAACAATATTATAATTCAAAAATTGAAAATGTTTTATACGACTATAATCCAAAATGCTATAATTCTTTTTTAAACAAACAAATATATTCTATTATTATAAACCAAATGTGCTTAAAATATTAAAAGTCCAATACTTGAGCTATGCTTATCTGAATCAAAATATAATAAGACAAAGCCATTGAAAGCTTTCCCAAGGAGAAACCAAGCCAAGCTGAATGTGAGATGATAGCAACAAAAAAATGTCCAACAAAGCTGAGGACTGACACCTATTGGACTACATGCAAACTTAGCTAAAAAACCATGATTATCCTCTAGAGCAGAAAGGAAAATCGAATAGAGCCTTCATGCTGGAATGTACTGGAACGTGGAAAGGGGATCCTGAGCCAGCTCACACCCGATCCTGGACAAAATGCTATAAAATATTTATCATGTTAATGGTTAAGAATTATTTACTAAATTGTAAATTAAAAGATAATTTTTATTTAATTTTTATTTGGATGTAAAATTTATTGTTTATTTATAATTATGAATTAAATATATTTTTTATTATATATTTAAAAATATAATATATATTATATCATTAATTTTTAAAATTTGAAAATATTTTCTAAAAAAATTACTTAAAATAATTTTATAAAAACTTCTTGCCTTCTTATGCTAAAATCTTTTTATTTATATACTATTTATAACCAATACCATTACACTTACAATTCTATATATCTATATCTATATCTATATCTATATCTATATCTATATCTATATCTATATCTATATCTATATCTATATCTATATCTATATATATATATATAGATATATAGATATATTTTGTATATTAATAATATTCTTATAATAAAAAAGAATATGATTATAAGATAATGATACAAAAAGAGGGAAAAACCATTTTAATATAACTATTCTTAGTGATAAGTCATTAATGTGAGTAATTAACAACTTCAACTAATTTAGTGATGGGTAAATCTCAACTAACTTAGCAATGAGTTATTAATTTGAGTAACCGACAAATATAAATTACTTTAATAATGAATATTTAATGTGATTAACTAACAACCTACAACTAACTTAGTAATAACTTAATGGAAAAAAAAAAACCAAATTATTGGAATTTTAAAAAATAAATGAAACTTGGGTTAAGTTTTTTTCACTTATTAGCTCACTCCATAAGTCAATATGGGTGACTCAACTAATTTACAAATAAGTCATTAATATAGTAACGAACAACCCTCAACTAAAACCTACACATAAAAAAACCTATAAGTAACTAACATAGTCAATTAATAACTTAAATGATAAATAAATGAGCTTGTGAAAAAACACAATTGATGGTCAAAATAACTTGTCTCTAGATACATTATAGAAGATGTGCCAAAGTGAAACCAAATCCGTTATTTAGGTTATTTTCTCACCCACTCATGAGGCAAGGGTTTTTTTTATTTTTTTTTTAGAGATACTCCAATATGTGCTTGAGAGGGAAAACCTATATGACTTATGCATTATCAAGCAATTAAACCTCCTTGCACAAAAGACCATGAAAAAATTTGTGTTTTTTAGCATGAGGTGATTTGGTACATATAATTTGAAAATGTTGGTATTTTACTTTATAATAATAATAATAATCTATTTTTAAGGTCACCTTAAGACAAACACCAAATTGGTGTATGAGACTCTCTTGTTTGTGGGATAAGGGACCACCGATTTAACTGGTAAAGTCTACAAAGGTATACATACCCTACCCCTTATGAGTTTGAACATATAACCTCTTAAATAACCACTATTTAAAATAACTATTGATAACCCCAAAAAACTTATATGAAGAACTTTCATACAAGAGAATATATGAATTGAACTAAACCTTAAAAGTTCTTCATACAAAAAGATCTATGTATTAAACTAAACCTTAGAGCTTTGTAAAAACAACTTATAGTATCTGATAATAAATAAAATCTTTCCAAAAAAAAGTCTACATAATTGTAAAATAATATATCATAAATTGTCATCATATCACTAGTATGGAAATTAACAATAACTAATGTAGATCCATACAAAAATATCATTAAGCATACTAACAAAAAAAAATAGACAAAATTTTTTCCATATATAAAATATTGGGAACTAAGATGGATTTATAAGAATTATAAGAATGTATTTTATTAATATTATATTTTTATTTTATAAGAATGTATTTTATTAATATTATATTTTTATTTTTTATTTTTTTAATTGTTTTATTTTATAAATATATAAAAAGACAATTAAAATTATAAATAAAAATGGATTTATCTTAATTTCTTTTAAATTATAAAATAAAATAACTCTATATTAATTTTTAAAATCTAATCAATTGATAGATCTAGATCAAATTGATTACTCTTCATATCCATTTGAATGCCAACAATTTACATCTCTTGTATGTAATGTACTTTCTCTATTCATCACCCATCACAATAACCACCAATTTACAACAAGATGTATGGACAAGCATCAATTTTATCCATTAAAATTTATGAAAAATAACCACAATAAAAACAATAAATTGGAAAACCATTCACACGATTTATGCATCACAAAATTATAAAAAGAATTATGGAAAATAACCAAATAAAAATAATAAATTGGAAAACGGATCACATGATTTGAGAATCACAAATTTATAAAAACATATTTCATAATTAAAATGATTTTTACATTTCAGAGAAAAATCATGCAACCTCACGACTAGGGATGGAACCCAATGGCTTGGCTAATCCACATCAATACTTCAATATGACTTGTTTTGATCAATACTTCAATGTGTCTTGTTTTGAGTAATAAAAATGAAAATCTCTAAGGTTTAGTTAAGAGATAAATTCAAGCAAGGGACTTTTCATACTTAGTTTTTATAAATTAAAAAAAAAAAAAAAGACAAATTCAAGCAAGGGACTTTCCATACTTAGTTTGTATATAAAAAAAAATAATAATTTCAAAGACAAATCCAAGCAAGAGAATTTCCATAAATAGTTTGTATAAAAAAAATAATTTCAAAGACAAATTCAACAAATCCAAGAAAAGGAATTTCCATAAATAATTTGTATACAACAAAATTAATTTCAATTCATACAAAGTAAAAATTTAGTCATTGAATTTTGCATAAAACTTAGACATCTCCATATGACTAAAGTTGTTGAAATGTAAGTGTAATGATAATAAGCATTTCAAATACAATGTCTTTAAAGTGTAACTCTTCAAAATTGTAATAAGTATCCTCGTAGTTCAATAATTAGCTTGCAAAGTACTCAAATGATACATTAAAAAAGACAAGATAAGAAACTAATAGCATAAGTTTTACATTAGGCTATTTCTCCAAATCCCACATTGTGATATAAGCTTTTAGGCCAAATACAATATTTATATTGCATTTGAGAGACAGCAAACAAATTACCATTTGGTTAAGGTGAAAATAGCTTTCACACAATCATAAATATCTAGTGTTCCATGGGGACGTGTCCTCGGGACGGGGGACACACTTCCCACTTTTTTCATGCTCTGGGGTGGGGGACACCTCTGAAAATGTTTCCCCATGTCCTCCTTTTAGGGAAACTCGGGGAAACATTTCCCTAATGTCGGGGACATGTTTCCCCAAAAGGGGGCATTTGGGTGCCCCCCTCAAAAAGGGGGGCGTCTAGGTGCCCTCCCTCCCCAAATGGGGATGCCTAAGCACCCCTTCCCTCTAATTTTTTGTCTAACAACCCTTTAAGGAATAAAAAAGATAGGGGATGGAGTTTTGAGGAGTTTGTGACCTTCATACTATAATGAAAATATTAAATTCTTAAAATGAAGATAAAGGAGGATGCCACATTTACTTAAATTTTTAACATTACCATTAATTGTTTTGGAATGACTATGGCTCCAACCTCATCAAACTTCATATAGAGAAAGCAAAATTTCATATCCCATTCAAAACAACAGACTTAATAGTTTTCAATATTTTAGGATTTGCAGGATTATAACGTTTCCACTGGATTGCACAATGAAGAATTTCATATCCCATTCAAAACAACAGACTTGATAGTTTTCAATATTTTAGGATTTGCAGGATTATAACGTTTCCATTGGATTGCACAATGATGAATTTGCATGTGATGAATTGTTATTGATGGGATTTATCATTATTATTTTTATTTTTATAATTTTATAGATGAGGACCTTATGATAAGGACTATGATGTCGCCCCGCCCCCTTGAATTTTTCTAAAATTTGGAGGCGCTCCTACACGTCCCCAATGTGCACTCTCTCATCCTGAAAACTTGGTGGAACATTGTAAATATATTTAGTATAATTCTTCCTACCCATTTTCAAATTTTGCATACCCAACATCAATATTTGACTAACAACCATTTCAAAATCTTGTTGACCTAAGCCCATTGGGATTTTATGCAACAACTTCTAAAGGTAGCATTCATATTATATTGAATTTTAGTGATTTAAGGACCCAACAGACAAGATGGATGAATGCAAACTGATTTGGTTATAACACAAATTTATGAACTCTACAAAAATGTAAATGCACCAGTGACTGTAGATAAGATAACAGTGTGTAAAACTGAACCCAAGCTCCAAATATTAACAAAGTTTTGTCCTTATAGTCATATTTGTTAAGTTTTTATGTTGTTATTAGGTTATTTCCAAATTACATGAGCATTCAATGCATTTCTAAAACAACAACATAAAGAGAATCACTGAAAGAAACACAATCACAAGGTACGCAACATTTCATCCTGGGAAACCCTCATGGGGGAGAAAACCCAACAAAACTTCCTCAATAATAGATTTCCAATACAATGCCAAGACTAAGACCAAAACACCAAGAATAAACTAAGACGAAGCATGCACCTCTCTTCTCCTTCCTTCCGCAACTACAATTGCTTTCAAGATATGCGCACTAGATGAGTGAGTGTGAGAGTGTGTAAGTGAGTCACCATCCTCACATATAAATACTAGTTGAGGAGGCGCTAGGGTTATGTCTCTTCACATAGTAGGGTCGACTTCTTCTAGAAGTGGTTAAAACCACTTTATAAACACTAGGATATGACTTTACAAATACCACCATATAAATATGGTTTAACCAATCCACAAAAGGGGATTTGATCATATACAAGACCCGACATGATCAATTCGCAAAAGGGGATTTAATCTATAAGATAATAACTCAAATATAATTAGAATATTCTTCGAAGTTACAATAATTCAACACTAGCCCTTAATGAGAAGGGTATTCTACTAACATGACCCAACACAACATCATCAAGAGAAGGAGAGGCAAACATCATCATGAACATTTGGAACATTGACTAGCACATCTATAAATCATCAGAAGTTTTTCTCATCATCAATATCATCATCGTTCACAACATGGAGCTGGAATAACATCATCATCATCAGCAACAACATGAAGTTGAAATATCAACATCAATAGCATGAAGCTAGAACAACCACATCACCAACAGCATGAGGTTGATACAACATCATCAACATCATGAGGCTGAAACAACATAATCAATGAAACGAGGCTGAAACAATAACATCATCAATATATGGCAACCGAATGAGGCAGGTGTATCAACAACAACATTTTTGGTACTTTGATAGACCGTCCTTATCGGACCTTCGGGATCTTCCCAGGAATCATAAGATCCCTTGGATATAAAATCCTAACAAGCTACCACGTGCTACTCTTACAGGTCGTCCTTATCGAACCTTCGGGATCTACCCAGGAATCATAAGATTCCCTAGGATATAAAATCCTAACGAAGCTACCACTACTGACCACAAATGGCATATACATGCACAACTACTCTGACAAACCGTCCTTACCAGACCTTTAGGATCTGTCCAGGGATTATCAATTCCCTATGATATAAAATCCTAACAGAGCTACTTGTTGTTGGTCAGGATACCATAGTATCATCAACATTACTCCCCCTTTCGAGGGAGGTCCTTTCAGACAACACCAATCTTGTCTCAGAAGTACTCAAACTTCACACGAGACAGAGGCTTGGTCAACACATTTGCAACTTGCTCATCTGTGCCAACATATTGGAGATTTATAGCTCCCGTCTGCACCATATCACAAATGTAGTGATACCGAATCTCTATATGCTTCAACTTATCATGGAAGACTGGGTTCTCCGTCATCTTTATAAAACTCTGGTTATCACATATAATCACGGTGGCTTCCATCTCTATATTAAACATACCTTTCAACAACTTCTGAATCCATATGGATTCACAACTAGAAGAACATGTTGCAATGTACTCCGCTTCTGTCATGCTGAGAGAAATACTGGATTTCTTCCTACTTTTCCATGAAGTCATGGATGACCCCAAAATGAAACAACATCTTGAAGTGTTCTTCCTGTCGGAAGCACTTCCATCCCAATCTAAATTAGTATAACCATACAGTCTGAATTCATGATCTCCAGTATAACAGAGACCATAATCCAACATACTCTTGAGGTATCTCATCACATGCTTTTCAGCTACAAGGTGAACATGTATGGGCTCCACCAAATATTGAATCAAGGTGTTCAAAACAAAGCATATATTTGGCCTGGTATTCATCAGATACATCAACTCTCCAATAATTTGTCTGTATAGAGTAGCATCAACCAGGAGCTTCAAATTTTTTTCCATGGGTGTGTTCATGGTTTTACATTCCAACATGTCAAATCTCTTTAGTATTTGAACTGCATACTTCCCTTGGTTAAGGAATATCTTCTTTGGGCTCTGCCAGAGTTCAAGATCGAAGAAATAATGCATCAAGCCTAAGTCTTTCATCTCAAACTCTGTAGCAAGCTTCTTCTTTCATTTTGTGATGAGATTTTCTTCTCTAGACAATAATAAATCATCCACATATAGTAGCAATATGACTGGTTCATCATTCATAACCTTGAAGTAAAGGTTAGAATCAGCTTTACTCTTGGTAAAACCCAAGCTTGTCATGAAACTATCAATTCTGCCATACCAATCTCTAGGAGCTTGCTTCAACCCATACAAAGCTTTCTTCAACTTGCAGACATGAGTCTTTCTATCTTCAACTTCAAACCCTTTTGGTTGTTCTATATACACTTCTTCTTCAATAAAACCATTTAAGAAAGTTAATTTCACATCCATCTAGTGTAACTTCCACTTCATTTTAGTTGCAAGAGCTATGTTGGTTCTGATAGAAGTGTATCTGGCTACAGGAGCACATGTTTCTTCATAGTCAATACCTTCCTTTTGAGAAAAACCATGAGCCACAAATCTTGCCTTATATTTTTCAATACTTTCGTTTGTTGCATGTTTTATTTTGTTTATCCACTTGGAAGATACCACATATTTGTTCTTTGGTCAAAGAACTACTTCCCATACATCATTCTTTATGATGGACTGGTATTCTTCTGTCATGGCATCAACCCATTCTTTCTTCTTAACGGATTCTTCAAAGCAAGTAGGTTCCTCTTCTATGAGATCACACATCAAGGCCATATAGCTGGAGAATGGCTTAGGTTTCTTGCTTTGTCGCATGGTTCCTTCTGGGGGCACCATACTTCTTTGCATCCTGAATAATTTCTTTGGCCCAAGCTGGCTTTCTCTTGTGAGAGATAATCATAAGGGGAGGTTCTTGATATTCTATCATATCATGATCTTCTAGAATCTCATCATCAGGCGTAACTGTAACTTCCTTCATGGGTTTTGTAACTTTGGGAGCTACAGGTTCTTCTTCATATACTTCTTCAAGATGGAATTTCCTTAATCTTTTGAGTGTTGCATCTTCATCAAAGGTTACATCTATGTTAATATCAATATTATGGTAACCTGGTTTGTAAATTCTGAAGTCCTTAGAGACCTCACAATATCCAACAAATATTCCTTTCTTTCCCGAAGGATCCAACTTAGTTATCTTTTCTTTTGGAATGTGTACAAATACTGGACAACCAAATATTTTTAGATGGCTTACTTCTGGCTTCTTTCCGGTGAACATCTCTTTGGGGGTTTTGAATCCAAGTGCACTATGGGATAATCTGTTTTGGACATATAATGTTGTTCTTGCTACTTCAACCCATAAGTGCATTGGAAGATTGTTAGGAACCAAATATGAATATAGCATAGAAAAACCTCAGAATAAGTACTCA
The DNA here is from genome assembly GCA_009831015.1 of Picea engelmannii. Taxonomy (NCBI): domain Eukaryota; kingdom Viridiplantae; phylum Streptophyta; class Pinopsida; order Pinales; family Pinaceae; genus Picea; species Picea engelmannii. The sequence continues at coordinate 372,864 of ML794353.1, read as the reverse complement.
ATGCCTTGAAAAATAGATAAATTAAGATAATAAGCCTCTTCGAGGGGGCAACCTCCTTATGCCCACATAAATGTTCAATTCCCAGATGATTCCAAATGAAAATGTCTCCTTGGTATATATAGGAGACTAGGAGGTATAATTACAACTAATGGAATAAAGCCGACATAAATAAAATAACATTCCTAATGCAATATGCCCCAATTAAGGGGTAATGAGCCAATATTAGGGCTTAACATGCCCCTCCCCTTGATAAAATTGTTGTCCACAACGCTTGAGTAACTATGGATACTTCTGTATAAAAGACTCATCTTCCCAAGTGGAATCTTCAGCCGGTAGTTTCCTCCATTTAATGAAATACTCTGAAATGGATCTATTCCTCAGCTGGTGAATTCTTGTGTTAGTGATGGCTTCAGGCTCCAATATGATTTTTCCTTCCTCGTCAAGTTTTGGCAATATAGTTTGAACTGGGATCTTGTCACCTATAACCTTCTTTAAGCATGAAACATGGAAAACTGGGTGTAC
>ML794353.1:352691-370038 GCA_009831015.1 Picea engelmannii | reverse complement strand
CCCACCTCATAAAACCCCTTACCACCTTAGGGGGGGTCTAGAATACCAGTCTTCCCCCCCAAAAAAAAAAATCGTTTTCGCAGCGTTTTGACCAGTTAACTTGCAAAACGAATTCCGGGCAGAATAAATCAAATTTCAAAAAATAGAGAGAGGTTTTTCTCCGTAACGAGATGAAGAACAAAAAAATCTCTCATTTTTTTTACAGGTGCCACGAGCAGAGAGAATCGAAGCTATCTTCAAGGCCCATTTTTTTAGTTTTTCATTTTTCTGTTGCAGTCCTGATTTTGCGGGAGGTGTTTCAGTGAGATGGAGGAGAATTTGGCGAAACTGAAGGAGGTTTTTGTCCATCACATGCCCATATAAAATAACCTCCTTCAGTTTTTTCCCAGGTGTCATAATTAAAGAGAAACAAATGTATGAGTGGACCTCTTTTTCGCAGAAATTCGGCCCGTCTTTCATGGCAGACAGTTCCAAATTTTTGCGGATTTGTGGCTATTTTTGGCTGAGGCGGTTAAATAGGACTTACAAAAATTGTTGGGGAATCTCTCATATTTATTTAGATGATTTTAATGTAAAAGGGGTTGTTGATCATTGCACCCAGAAATGTTGTTCTTTGTAATTTTTTAGATCCACCAGTAATACAAAGGAATTGATGCACAAGATTCTTGCTTCTGGACATTTGTGATGTTTTTCTTGCTATGTTAATGTTTTATTACCCTGTTATCACCTTGTTTTCTAATTCCAACTGTTAAAAGGAAGTTAAAGAACATAATTTACCTCAGGTACTCTGTATCTGGCCTTTTATTAGTCTGCATGTTATTCTTCTGATTTTGAGTTAAAGAAAATCTTGAATGCTTCTTTACTTAAATGAACCTCTCACCTATTCTATATTTCCATCACATTTTATCTTAATCGATCCAGTATCTTGGCTATCTTTCCCTGTGAAGAAGCCCTTTAAAAGCTGTTTATCTGACCCTAAGTTTTGACACAGACCCCATAGCCCAATGGGATTCTAAAGAAATCATTCAACAAAACACCTCAAATAAAAAACAAACCATGTTCTGCATAACTAGCCTAATATCCTATTTCAAACAAATCTAAATTTGACAGAGAGATCCCTCTCTGAGTCTCAGAGGGCTAGATCCTTGACTCAAAGCGGTTTTGATGTTGCCTCTGTGATTGCCTCCACAACATTGGGCAAATTACAGAGTGCTAACAAGAGCCTCATTGTACTCATCTTCTTGCGAATGCGAGTAGCTATCACATCTCTTCTCAGAGATAAGTTGCCACCATTCTAGTGAGTCTTTCACTCTGTATTTTTACAGTCTTTGTACATTTCTTTCATTAATAGAAATCGTGTATCACTGTATCTCTGTGTTTATGGTTGAATCTCTGATATATTTCTGTTATATTATTGGATATACGCGATATCTCTATGCATTTCTTTATTATATCTCCGCTCTCATTTCATGCTGAAAATAATCTGGATCAGTGGTATCAAAGCAGGCTGCTCTTGATCGTTTCTTCAGTGAATGTCCTCGACAAGTTCTGAGTATAGAAAGTTGGGCCTCGAGCTTGTCTCTCATGAAGACAATCGCTCTCTCACACCCAAGAAACCCTCAATGGCGGAAGAAAGGAAAAATGATGGAGCAAACAATCATATCAATCTGTTGCTTGAGCAAGCTCTCACCCAACAGAGGGACAAAATGATGGAGAATTTTTCCCACATCCTTTAACACCTGTCGATAACAACAGACACATCTTCATCAAGCGACCACTTTGGAGGAACCTCTCCTTTCAAGGTACAAGTTAATTTTGATATTCCTGTATTTGAAGGACATATAGATGCAGAAGCCCTAGACAAATGGTTAAATCTACTAGAAGGTTATTTCTCTGTTCACAAATTTTTCGACAAAGAAAATATCACCTTCGCACTCCTTAAAGCTCTACCCATATCAAACATTGGTGGGAAACTTATTGGGAGCAGAGTTCCACAGAGGAGTCTGAAATATATGGGGCAGATCTCACTTGGGATTTTTTTGTGGATGCGGTAAAGGAACAGTATTACCCTGTTGGAAACTATGAGGACCAGTACATGAGATGGACCACACTGCGGCAAGAGAGGGGCCAAGCAGTTTCAGAGTTCACCAATACGTTCCATACCTTGCACACCAAGCTGGGTATCAAAGACTCTGAGCGACATTTGGTTCTGAAATACCGTGGGGCTCTACAACGTTACATCCAGACTTAAATGGATTTTCTAGACATCTCATCACTTGGTGCTGCTTATCGATATGCTGTTAAAATCGAGAAGAAATTTAAGCACTAGAACAAACAGGATTTCGGATTTGTAAATCCGCAACAACCAAAGTATGACAAAGACAGCCCTAACAAACAATCTACTGAAAACCAGTCCAAGACACAGGAAAAGAAGGGTCACGGGAAGACAAAGAAGGACACCATAAAATGGTGCAATTTCCACAAAAGCCCCTGGCACAACACCGATGACTGTCGCTCAAAACAATCATTGGTGGCCGAGATAAAAAAAAAAAGATCCAAACCCTGATTCATAATCAGATTTTGAAAATACTGGTAAAGGACAGATCACTAATGCAGACCCCACTGCTATTGTTGTAAATGCAACAATTCAACCATAAGAACCAATAGATCTCGAAGAGGGGGAGCACCTTTTTCATTCACAGATGTGGGTGAAGGGGACCCCGCTGCATTTTATTGTTGATAGCGGAAGCCAGAAGAACCTCATCTCAACAGAGGTCGTCAAACAGTTGGGATTGTCGACAACACCACACCCGCAACCATACAACATCGAGTGGCTTCGCTAAGGACGAGATCCCCGTGTCAGCCAACAATGTCGATTGTCATACATCATCCAGCCCTTCAAGGACGAGGTATTATGTGATGTTGCCCCACTGGATGTTTGTGATGTTCTCTTGGGCCAACCATATATGTGGAAGCAACATGTTGTTTATGAGTCTCAACCCCGTAGTGTCATTGTTACTTTGGGGGGTCATCTCTATAGAATACCAGAGGTAGGTCTGACTATTGTTCCACCTAAAAAGTGCCACAAGGTAGTATCTCATACTGCAAAATTTAGCTTCTTCACAATCTGTTCAAAAGGAGAATAGAAGGACACTGCAACCACTATAGCCTCGCCCCAAGCACCTTCTATCCAACAGAAGCAGGTCGAAAAGGCTATAGAAAAGTGCAAAGATTACTTCTGCACACCGTCCTCTCATGTATCTCAACTTGTTGAACAACCTCAACCTCAACAGGCTCTTGACATACTTCCTCAAACTGAGCAGCACGATATCTCCAGCTATACATGCAACGCACCAAGATGCAAATCCAGCAAACGCTTTTCCCTCTCCCATGAGAACTCAATGCAATGGAGACCATTTCTTTCTAAGAAGGGAGGATTGATCCAGGTGGATATCGGTGGCCACCCACCTTTTTCGACTAGCTCAAAACAATTTTCTAGCAATTTACTAATTTTAGCAGGTTTTAACTTTCGGGGCCATTTTGAGGGCCTAAATTAAGGGTTTTCGAGATTGAGGTTCTCAATTATATTCTAAGGCATAATTTATCTCCAAAAATGAATCTCTTCGACGATACCTTTCCAACGAGCTATCATATGCCTAAAATGAAGATCGTATACAAAAATTACGACCACGGGAAGTTGATGTACTAACTTACCCAAACGGGGCCCACATAACGTTTGGTGCTTCATCTCCTAAGGTTAGGTTTTTGGATGTCTAGGGTTTTTGACATTCCTGTTTATTGTAAAAAGGCCTTCAGAGCCTCACTGTACTCATCTTCTTGTGAATGCGAGTAGCTGTCACATCTCTTCTCAGAGATAAGTTTCCACCATTCTAGCGAGTCTTTCACTTTGTATTTTTATAGTCTCTGTACATTTCTTTCATTAATAGAAATTGTGTATTACTGTATCTCTGTGTTTATGGCTTCATCTCTGATATATTTATGTTATATTATTGGATATATGCGATATCTTTGTGCATTTCTTTATTATATCTCCGCTCTCATTTCGTGTCGAAAATAATATGGATTAGTGGTATCAGAGCAAGTTTCTCTTGATCGTTTTTTCACTGTATATCCCCGACGAGGTCCAAGTATAGCAAGTTGGGTCTCGAGCTTGTCTCTCTTGAAGACAATCACTCTCGCACACCCAAGAAATCCTCAATGGCGGAAGAAAGGAAAAACGATGGGGCATACGATCCTATTAGTCTGTTGCTTGAGCAAGCTCTCACGCGACAGAGGGATGAAATGATGGAGAATTTTTCCCACATCCTTCAATGCCTGCCGATAGAAACAGACACATCTTCATCAAGTGTCCACTTTGGAGGCAACTTGCCTTTCAAGGTACAAGTTAATTTCGATATTCCTGTATTTGAAGAACAGATAGATGCAGAAGCCCTAGACAAATGGTTAAATCTTCTAGAAGGTTATTTCTCTGTTCACAAATTTTTTGACAAAGAAAATATCACCTTCGCACTCCTTAAAGCTCTCCCCCATGTCAAACATTGGTGGGAAACTTATTGGGAGTAGAGTTCCACAAAGGAGTCTGAAATATATGGGGCTGGTCCCACTTGGGATTTTTTTGTGGATGCGGTAAATGAAGAGTATTACCCTGTTGGAAACTATGAGGACCAGTACATGAGATGGACCACACTGCGGCAAGAGAGGGGCCAAGCAGTTCCAGAGTTCACCAATACCTTCCATACCTTGCGCACCAAGATGGGTATCAAATAATCCAAGCGACATTTGGTTCAGAAATACCGTGGGGATCTACACAGATACATCCAGACTTAAATGGATTTTCTGGACATCTCATCACTCGGTGTTTCTTATCGATATGTTATTAAAATCAAGCAGAAATTTAAGCACTAGAACAAACGGGATTTCGGATCTGTAAATCTGCAACAACCAAAGTATGACAAAGATATCCCTAACAAACAGTCTCCCGAAAACCAGTCCAAGACATAGGAAAAGAAGGGTCACGGGAAGACAAAGAAGGACACCGAAAAATGGTGCGATTTCCACAAAAGCCCCTGGCACAACACCAATGAATGTCACTCAAAACAATCCTTGGTGGTCGAGATCAAAGACAAGGAGCCGAACCCTGATTCAGAATCTGATTTTGAAAATACTGGTAAAGGACAGATCATTGACACATACCCCATTGCCATTGTCGCAACCGCAACAATTCAACCAAAAGAACCAATAGATCCTGATGAGGGGGAGCTCCTTTTTCATTCAAAAATGTGGGCGAAGGGGATGCCGCTGCATTTTATTGTTGATAGTGGAAGCCAGAAGAACCTCATCTCAACAGAGGTCGTCAAACAGTTGGGATTGTCGACAACACCACACCCGCAGCCATACAACATCGGGTGGCTTCGCCAAGGACGATATCTCCGTGTCATCCAACAATGCCGATTGTCATACGACATCCAGCCCTTCAAGGATGAGGTATTATGTGATGTTTCCCCATTGGATGTCTGTGATGTTCTTTTGGGCCAACCATATATGTGGAAGCACCATGTTGTTTATGAGTCTCGACCTCATAGTGTCATTGTTACTTTGGGGGGTCATCTCTACAGAATACTAGAGGTAGTTCTGACTATTGTTCCACCTAAAAAGTGCCGAAAGGTAGTATCTCATGCTGTAAAATTTAGCTTCTTCACAATCTATTCAAAATGAGAACAGAAGGACACTGCAACCACTACAGCCTCACCCCAAGCACCTTCTATCTAGCAGAATCAGGTCAACAAGGATGCAACAAAGCGCAAATATTCCTTCTGCACACCGTCCTCTCATGTATCTCAACTTTTTGAACAGCCTCAGCCTCAACAGGTTCTTGACATACTTCCACAAACTGAGCAACGCGATATCTCCAACAATACAAGCAACTCACCAAGATCCAGATCCAGTAAACGCTTTTCCCTCTCCCCCGGGAACTCAACGTAATGGAGACCATTGCTTCCTAGGGAGGGAGGATTGATCCAAGTGGAGATCGGTGGCAACCCACCTTTTTCGACTAGCTCAAAACAGTTTTCTGGCAATTTACTATTTTTAGCAGGTTTTAACTTCCGGGGCCATTTTGAGGGCCTAAATGAAGGGTTTTTGAGATCAAGGTTCTCAATTATGGCCAAAGGCATGATTGAGACCCAAAATGAATCTCCTCAACAATACCCTTCCAATGAGCTATCATACGCCTAAAGCAGAGATCGTATGCAAAAGTTACGACCCTGGGAAGTTGATGTACTAACTTACCCAAACGGGGCCCACATGACTTTTGGTACTTCATCTCCTAGGGTTAGGTTTTTGGATGTCTAGGGTTTTTGGCATTCCTATTTATTGTAAAAAGGCCTTCAAAACCTCATTTTACTCATCTTCTTGCGAATGCAAGTAGCCGTCACATCTCTTCTCAGAGATAAGCCGCCACCATTCTAGCGAGTCTTTCACTCTGTATTTTTACAGTCTCTGTACATTTATTTCATTAATAGAAATCGTGTATTAATGTATATATGTGTTTATGGTTGCATCTTTGATATATTTATGTTATATTATTGGATATACGCAATATCTCTGTGCATTTCTTTATTATATCTCCGCTCTCATTTTGTGCCGAAAATAATCCGGATCAATGGTATAAGAGTAGGATGCTCTTGATCGTTTTTTCAGTGCATGTCCCCGACGAGGTCCGAGTATAGCAAGTTGGGTCTCAAGATTGTATCTCTTGAAAACAATCGCTCTCGCACACCCAAGAAACACTCAATGGCGGAAGAAAGGAAAAACGACGGAGCAGACGATCCTATCAGTGTGTTGCTTGAGCAAGCTCTCATGCGACAGATGGACGAAATGATGGAGAATTTTTCCCAAATCCTTCAATGCCTGCCGATAGAAACAGACACATCTTCATCAAGAGAGCACTTTGGAGGAACCTCGCCTTTCAAAGTACAAGTTAATTTTGATATTCTTGTATTTGAAGGACAGATAGATGCAGAAGCCCTAGACAAATGGTTAAATCTACTAGAAGGTTATTTCTCTGTTCACAAATTTTTCGACAAAGAAAAGATCACCTTCACACTCCTTAAAGCTCTCCCTCGGGTCAAACATTGGTGGGAAACTTATTGGGAGTAGATTTCCATAGAGGAGTCTGAAATATATGGGACCAATCCCACTTGGGATTTTTTTGTGGATGCCATAAAGGAACAGTATTACCCTGTTGGAAACTATGAGGACCAGTACATCAGATGGACCACACTGCGGCAAGAGAGGGGCCAAGCAGTTCCGGAGTTCACCAATAACTTCCATACCTTGCGCACCAAGATGGGTATCAAAGACTTTGAGCGACATTTGGTTCTGAAATACCATGGGGCTCTACACAGATACATCCAGACTTAAATGGATTTTCTGGACATCTCATCACTCGGTGCTGCTTATCGATATGTTGTTAAAATCGAGTAGAAATTTAAGCACCAGAACAAACGGAATTTTGGATCTGTAAATCCGCAACAACCAAAGTATAACAAAGACATCCCTAACAAATAGTCTACCGAAAACCAGTCCAAGACACAGGAAAAGAAGGTTCACGGGAAGACAAAGAAGGACACTAGAAAATGGTGCAATTTCCACAAAATCCCCTGGCACAACACCGATGAATGTTGCTCAAAACAGTCATTGGTGGCCGAGATCAAAGACAAGGAGCTGAACCCTAATTCAAAATCCGATTCTGAAAATATTGGTAAAGGACAGATCATTGACACAGACCCCACTGCTATTGTCACAACCGTAGCAATTCAACTAGAAGAACCAATAGATCCCGAAGAGGGGGAGCACCTTTTTCATTCACAGATGTGGGTGAAGGGGACCCTGCTGCATTTTATTTTTGATAGCGGAAGCCAGAAGAACCTCTTCTCAGCAGAGGTCGTCAAACAGTTGGGATTGTCGACAACACCACACCCACATCCATACAACATCGGGTGGCTTCGCCAAGGACGAGATCTCCGTGTCAGCCAACAATGTCGATTTTCATACAGCATCCATCCCTTCAAGGATGAGGTATTATGTGATGTTTCCCCACTGGATGTCTGTGATTTTCTCTTGGGCCAACCATATATGTGGAAGCACCATGTTGTTTATGAGTCTCGACCCCGTAGTGTCAGTGTTACTTTGGGGGGTCATCTCTACAGAATACCAGAGGTAGTTTCGACTATTGTTCCACCTAAAAAGTGCCGCAAGGTAGTATCTCATACTGCAAAATTTAGCTTCTTCACAATCTATTCAAAAGGAGAACAGAAGGACACTGCAACCACTACAGCCTCACCCCAAGCACCTTCTATCCAAAAAAAGTAGGTTAACAAGGCTGCAAAAAAGTGCAAAGATTCCTTCTGCACACCGTGCTCTCATGTATCTCAACTTGTTGAATAGCCTCAGCCTCAATAGGTTCTTGACATACTTCCACAAACTGAGCAACGCGATATCTCCAACAATACAAGCAGCTCACAAAGATGTAGATCTAGAAAATGCTTTTCCCTCTCCCCTGGGAACTCAATGCAATGGATACCATTGCTTCCTAAGAAAGGAGGATTGATCCAGGTGGATATTGGTGGCGACCCACCTTTTCCGACTAGCTCAAAACAATTTTCTGGCAATTTTGGCAATTTACTATTTTTAGCAGGTTTTAACTTCCGGGGCCATTTTGAAGGCCTAAATGAAGGGTTTTTGAGAATGAGATTCTCAATTATAACTAAAGGAACGATTGATCCCCAAAATGAATCTCCTCAATGATACCTTTCCAATGAGCTATCATACGCCTAAAACAGAGATCCTATGCAAAACTTACGACCCCGGGAAGTTGATGTACTAACTTACCCAAACGGGGCCCACATGAATTTTGGCGCTTCATCTCCTAGGGTTAGGTTTTTTGATGTCTAGAGTTTTTGGAATTCATGTTTATTGTAAAAATGCCTTCAGAGCCTCATTGTACTCATCTTTTTGCGAATGTGAGTAGCCGTCACATCTCTTCTCAGAGATAAGCTGGCACCATTCTAGCAAGTCTTTCACTCTGTATTTTTACAGTCTCTGTACATTTATTTCATTAATAGAAATAACGTATTACTGTATCTTTGTGTTTATGGTTGCATATCTGATATATTTTTGTTATATTATTGGATATACGCGATATCTCTATGCATTTCTTTATTATATCTCTGCTCTCATTTTGTGCCGAAAATATTCCAGATCAGTGGTATCAGAGCAGGATGCTCTTGATCGTTTTTCAGTGCATGTCCTCGACGAGGTCCGAGTATAGCAAGTTGGGTCTTGATCTTGTCTCTCTTGAAGACAATTTCTCTCGCACACCCAAGAAACCCTCAATGGCGAAAGAAATGAAAAACGAAGGAGCAGACGATTCTATCAGTCTGTTGCTTGAGCAAGCTCTCATGCGAAAGAGGGACGAAATGATGGAGAATTTTTCCCACATCCTTAAACACCAATCCCATTTGGGATTTTTTTTTGGATGCGGTAAAGGAACAGTATTACCCTGTTGGAAACTATGAGGACTAGTACATGAGATGGACCACACTGCGGCAAGAGAGGGGCCAAGTAGTTCCAGAATTCACCAATACCTTCCATACCTTACGCACCAAGTTGGGTATCAAAGACTCCGAGCGACATTTGGTTTTGAAATACTGTGGGTCTCTACACAGATACATCCAGACTTAAATGTATTTTTTGGACATCTCATCACTCGGTGCTGCTCATCGATATGCTGTTAAAATCGAGAAGAAATTTAAGCACCAGAACAAACAATATTTCGGATCTGTAAATTCACAACAACCAACATATGACAAAGACAACCCTAACAAACAGTCTACCGAAAACCAGTCCAAGACACAGGAAAAGAAGGGTCACAGGAAGACAAAGAAGGACACTAGAAAATGGTGCGATTTCCACAAAATCCCCTAGCACAACACCGATGAATGTTGCTCAAAACAGTCATTGCTGGACGAGATCAAAGACAAGGAGCCAAACCCTGATTCATAATCTGATTCTGAAAATACTGGTAAATGATAGATCATTGATGCAGACCCCACTGCTATTGTTGTAACCACAATAATTCAACTAGAAGAACCAACAAATCCTGAAGAGGGGGAGCTCCTTTTTCATTCATAGATGTGGGTGAAGGGGACCCCGCTGCATTTTATTGTTGATAGCAGAAGCTAGAAGAACCTCATCTCAGCAGAGGTCGTCAAACAGTTGGGATTGTTGACAACACCACACCTGCAGCCATACAACATCAGGTGGGTTCGCCAAGGACGAGATCTCTGTGTCAGCCAACAATGTCAATTGTCATACGACATGCAACCCTTTAAGGACGAGGTATTATGTGATGTTTCCCCACTGGATGTCTGTGATGTTCTCTTAAGCCAACCATATATGTGGAAGCACCATGTTGTTTATGAGTCTCGACCCCGTAGTGTCATTGTTACTTTGGGGGGTCATCTCTACAGAATACCAGAGGTAGTTCTGACTATTGTTCCGCCTAAAAATTGTCGGAAGGTAGTATCTCATACTGCAAAATTTAGCTTCTTCACAATCTATTTAAAAGGAGAATAGAAGGACACTACAACCACTACAGACTCGCCCCAAGCACCTTCTATCCAGCAGAAGCAGGTTGACAAGGCTACAAAAAAGCACAAAGATTCCTTCTGCACACCTTCCTCTCATGTATCTCGAATTTTTGAACAACCTCAACCTCAACAGGTTCTTAACATACTTCCACAAACTGAGCAATGTGATCTCCAACAATACAAGCAGCTCACCAAGATGCAGATATAACAAATGCTTTTTCCTCTCCCCCAGGAACTCAACACAATGGATACCATTTCTTCCTAAGGAGGGAGGATTGATCTAGGAGGATATCAGTGGCCACCCACCTTTTCTGGCTGGCTCAAAACAGTTTTCTGGCAATTTTGGCAATTTACTATTTTTAGCAGGTTTTAACTTCCGGGGCCATTTTGAGGGCCTAAATGAAGGGTTTTTGAGATCGAGGTTCTCAATGATAGCCAAAGGCATGATTTATCCCCCTAAATGAATCTCCTCAATGATACCTTTCCAACGAGCTATCATACGCCTAAAACAGAGATCGTATGCAAAAGTTACGACCCCGGGAAGTAGATGTACTAACTTACCCAAACGGGGCCCACATGAATTTTGGCGCTTCATCTTCTAGGGTTAGGTTTTTGGATGTCTAGGGTTTTTGGCATTCCTATTTATTGCAAAAAAACCTTTAGAGCTTCATTGTACTCATCTTCTTGCGAATGCGAGTAGCCGTCACATCTCTTCTAAGAGATAAGCTTCCACCATTCTAGCGAGTATTTCACTCTGTATTTTTACAGTCTCTGTACATTTCTTTCATTAATAGAAATCGTGTATTACTATATCTCTGTGTTTATGGTTGCATCTCTAATATATTTTTGTTATATTATTTGATATATGCGATATCTTTGTGCATTTCTTTATTATATCTCTGCTCTCATTTCGTGCCAAAAATAATCTGAATCAGTGGTATCAGAGCAAGCTACTCTTGATCGTTTTTTATGTCCCCGACGAGGTCCGAGTATAGCAAGTTGGGTCTCAAGCTTGTCTCTCTTGAAGACAATCGCTTTCGCACACCCAAGAAACCCTCAATGGTAGAAGAAAGGAAAAACGATGGAGCAGACGATCCTATCAGTCTGTTGCTTGAGCAAGCTCTCACGCGACAGAGGGACGAAATGATGGAGAATTTTTCCCACATCCTTCAACGCCTACCGATAGCAACAGGTGCATATTCATCAAGTGGCCACTTTGGAGGCACATAATCTTTCAAGTTAATGGTTAATTTTGATATTCCTGTATTTGAAGGAAAGATAGATGCATAAGCCCTAGACAAATGGTTAAATCTGCTAGAAGGTTATTTCTCTGTTCACAAATTTTTCGACAAAGAAAAGACCACCTTCACACTCCTTGAAGCTCTCCCCCAGGTCAAACATTGGTGGGAAACGTATTGGGAGCAGAGTTAAACAGAGGAGTCTAAAATATATGGGACCGATCCCACTTGGGATTTTTTTTGGATGTGATAAAGGAATAGTATTACCCTGTTGGAAACTATGAGGACCAGTACATGAGATGGACCACACTGCGGTAAGAGAGGGGCCAAGCAGTTCTAGAGTTCACCAATACCTTCCATACCTTGCGCACCAAGATGGGTATCAAAGACTCCGAGCGACATTTGGTTCTGAAATACCGTGGGGCTCTACACAGATACATCCAGACTTAAATGGATATTTTGGACATCTCATCACTTGGTACTGCTTATCGATATATTGTTAAAATCGAGCAGAAATTTAAGCACAAGAACAAACGGGATTTCAGATCTGTAAATCCACAACAACCAAAGTATGATAAATACAACCCTAACAAACAGTCTCCTGAAAACCAGTCTAAGACATAGGAAAAGAAGGGTCACGGGAAGACAAAGAAGGACACCGAAAAATGGTGCGATTTCCATAAAAGCCCGTGGCACAACACGGATGAATGTCGCTCAAAATAGTCATTGGTGGCTGAGATCAAAGACAAGGAGTCGAACCCTGATTCAGAATCCGATTCATAAAATATTGGTAAAGGACAGATCATTGACGCAGACCCCACTGCTATTGTCGCAACTGTAGCAATTCAACCGGAAGAACCAACCGATCTTGAAGAGGGGGAGCGCCTTTTTCATTCACAGATGTGGGTGAAGGGGATCCCGCTACATTTTATTGTTGATAGTGGAATCCAGATGAACCTCATCTCAGTAGAGGTCTTCAAACAGTTGGGATTGTCAACAACACCACATTCACAACCATACAACATCGGGTGGCTTCGCCAAGGATGAGATCTTCGTGTTAGCCAATAATGTCGATTGTCATATGGAATCCAACCCTTCAAGGACGAGGTATTATGTGATGTTTCCCCACTGGATTTCTGTGATGTTCTCTTGGGCCAACCATATATGTGGAAGCGCCATGTTGTTTATGAGTCTCGACCCCGTAGTGTCATTGTTACTTTGGGGGGTCATCTCTACAGAATACCAGAGGTAGTTTCGACTATTGTTCCACCTAAAAAGTGTCGCAAGGTAGTATTTCATACTACAAAATTTAGCTTCTTCACAATCTATTCAAAAGGAGAACAGAAGGACATTGCAACCACTACAGCCTCGCCCCAAGCACCTTCTATCCAGCAGAAGCAGGTCGACAAGGCTGCAACAAAGTGAAAATATTCCTTTTGCCCACCGTCCTCTCATGTATCTTGACTTTTTGAATAGCCTCAACCTCAACAGGTTCTTGACATACTTTCACAAACTGAGCAACGCGATATCTCCAGCAATACAAGCAGCTCACCAAGATGCAGATCCAACAAACGCTTTTCCCTCTCCCTCGGGAACCCAACGCAATGGAGACCATTGATTCCTAAGGAGGGAGGGTTGATCCAGGTGGATATCGGTGGCCACCCACCTTTTCTGACTGGCTCAAAACAGTTTTCTGGCAATTTTGGCAATTTACTATTTTTAGCAGGTTTTAACTTCTGGGGCCATTTTGAGGGCCTAAATGAAGGGTTTTCGAGATCGAGGTTCTCAATTATAGATGAATGCATGATTGAGCCCCCAAAATGAATCTCCTTGAATATACCTTTCCAACAAGCTATCATACACCTAAAACGGAGATCGTATGAAAACGTTACAACCCCGGGAAGTTGATGTACTAACTTACCCAAATGGGGCCCACATGAATTTTGGCGCTTCATCTCCTAGGGTTAGGTTTTTGGATGTCTAGGGTTTTTGACATTCTTGTTTATTGTAAAAATTCCTTCAGAGCCTCATTGTACTCATCTTCTTGCGAATGTGAGTAGCCGTCACATCTCTTCTTAGAGATAAGATGCCACCATTCTAGCGAGTCTTTCACTCTGTATTTTTACAGTCTATGTACATTTATTTCATTAATAGAAATCATGTATTAGTGTATTTATGTGTTTATGGTTGCATCTCTGATATATTTTTGTTACATTATTGGATATATGCAATATCTCTGTGCATTTCTTTATTATATCTCCGCTCTCATTTCGTGCTGAAAATAATCCAGATCAGTGGTATCAAAGCAGGATGCTCTTGATCATTTTTTCAGTGCATGTCCCTGACGAGGTCCGAGTATAGAAATTTGGGTCTCGAGCTTGTCTCTCTTGAAGACAATCGCTCTCACACACCCAAGAAACCCTCAATGGCAGAAGAAAGGAAAAAAGACGGAGTAGATGATCCTATTAGTCTGTTGCTTGAGCAGGCCCTCACGCGACAGAGGGACGAAATGATGGAGAATTTTTCCCACATCCTTCAACGCCTACCGATAGCAACATGCACATCTTCATCAAGCAACCACTTTGGAGGCACCTCACCTTTCAAGGTATGAGTTAATTTTGATATTCATGTATTTGAAGGATAGATAGATGTAGAAGCCTTAGACAAATGGTTAAATCTGCTAGAAGGTTATTTCTCTGTTCACAAATATTCCGACAAAGGAAAGATCACCTTTGCACTCCTTAAATCTCTCCCCCATGTCAAACATTGGTGGGAAAATTATTGGGAGTAGAGTTCCATAGTGGAGTCTGAAATATATGGGGCCAATCCCACTTGGGATTTTTTTGTGGATGCGGTAAAGGAGCAATATTACCTTATTGGAAACTATGAGGACCAGTACATGAGATGGACCACACTGCGGCAAGAGTTGGGCCAAGCAGTTCTGGAGTTCACCAATACCTTCCATACCTTGCACACCAAGCTGGGTATCAAAGACTCCAAGAGACATTTGGTTCTGAAATACCGTGGGGCTCTACACATATAAATCTGGACTTAAATGGATTTTTTGGACATCTCATCACTCGATGCTTCTTATCAATATGTTGTTAAAATCGAGAAGAAATTTAAGCACCAAAGCAAATGGGATTTCGGATCTGTAAATCCGCAACAACCAAAGTATGACAAAGACAACCCTAACAAACAGTCTCCCGAAAACCAGTCCAAGACACAGGAAAAGAAGGGTCACGGGAAGACAAAGAAGGACACCGGAATATGGTGTGATTTTCACAAAATCCCCTGGCACAACACCGATGAATGTTGCTCAAAACAGTCATTGGTGGCCAAGATCAAAGATAAGGAGCTGAACCCTGATTCAGAATCCGATTAAGAAAATACTGGTAAAGGACAGATCATTGATGCAGACCCCACTGTTATTGTCGCAACCGCAACAATTCAACCAGAAGAACCAACAGATCCTGAAGAGGGGGATCACCTTTTTCATTCACAGATGTGGGTGAAGGGGACCCACTGCATTTTATTGTTGATAGCGGAAGCCAGAAGAACCTCATCTCAACAGAGGCCGTCAAACAATTGGGATTGTCAACAACACCACACCTGCAGCCATACAACATCGGGTGGCTTCACCAAGGATGAGATCTCCATGTTAGCCAACAATGTCGATTGTCATACGGCATCTAGCCCTTCGAGGATGAGGTATTATGTGATGTTGCCCCACTAAATGTCTGTGATGTTCTCTTGGGCCAACCATATATGTGGAAGCGCCATGCTATTTATGAGTCTTGACCCCATAGTGTCATTGTTACTTTGGGGGGTCATCTATGCAGAATACCAGAGATAGTTTCGATTATTGTTCCACCAAAAAAGTGTCGCAAGGTAGTATCTCATACTGCAAAATTTAGCTTCTTCACAATCTGTTCAAAAGGAGAACAGAAGGACACTGCAACCACTATAGGCTCGCCCTAAGCACCTTCTATCCAGTAGAAGCAGGGTGACAAGGCTGCAACAAAGCACAAAGATTACTTCTGCACACCATCCTCTCATGTATCTCGACTTGTTGAACAACCTCATCCTCAACAGGTTCTTGACATATTTCCACAAACTGAGCAGCGCGATATCTCCAACAATACAAGCAACTCACCAAAATACAGATCCAGCAAATGCTTTTCCCTCTCCCTCGGGAACTCAACACAATGGAGACCATTTCTTCCTAAGGAGGGAGTATTGATCCAGGTGGATATCGATGGCCACCCACCTTTTTCAACTGGCTCAAAATAATTTTCTGGCAATTTTGGCAATTTACTATTTTTAGCAGGTTTTAACTTCCGGGGCCATTTTGAGGGCCTAAATGAAGGGTTTTCACAATCTAGGTTCTCAATGATAGCCAAAGGCATGATTGAGCCCACAAAATGAATCTCTGTGATGATACCTTTCCAACGAGCTATCATACGCCTAAAACGAAGATCGTATGGAAAAGTTACGACCCCGGGAAGTTGATGTACTAACTTACCCAAACAGGGCCCACATGACTTTTGGCGCTTTATCTCCTAGGGTTAGGTTTTTGGATGTCTAGGGTTTTTGGAATTCCTGTTTATTGTAAAAAGGCCTTCAGAGCCTCATTGTACTCATCTTCTTGTGAATGCGAGTAGCCATCACATCTCTTCTCAGAGATAAGCTGCCACCATTCTAGCGAGTCTTTCACTCTGTATTTTTACAGTCTCTGTACATTTCTTTCATTAATAGAAATCGTGTATTACTGTATCTCTGTGTTTATGGTTGCATCTTTTATGTATTTCTGTTATATTATTGGATATACGTGATATATCTGTGCATTTATTTATTATATCTCCACTCTCATTTCATGCCGAAAATAATCTGGATCAGCTATGAGCCAATTGAGTACCCAAAAAAGAAAATAATTCTATCCAAAAATGTCCAGTGAAGATGGGATCTCTGTCACTTACAATAATCTTTGGGCTTCCATGTAGCTTTTGAACTGTCTCCATGAATGCGGTGGCAACTGTATTGGCTTTGAAGGGATGAGAAAGTGCACAAAAGTGTGCGTACTTGGTCAGTCTATCAACAATCACCATGATGACACTCTTTCTTTCAGACTTCGGTAACCCTGTGATGAAATCCATGGAAACCTTCTCCCAGCGCTGACTTGGGTGGCTAATGGTTGTAAAAGACCTGGGGTCTTGATTTTTTCCACCTTATTTTGTTGGCAAACCAAACATTCTGCCACAAACATTTGAACATCAGTTTTGAGGCCATCCCCAAAAAAATCCTTCTTGACTCTATGGTAGGTTTTCAAAAATACTGAGTGCCCTCCTACTGGAGAGGTGTGCAATTCCAATAGTACCTTTTGTTTGAGTTGGGAGTTCTTACATAAATATAAGCGATCTTCGTACCATAGTGAAT
>ML794353.1:310227-329950 GCA_009831015.1 Picea engelmannii | reverse complement strand
AAACCACTTACCTCAAGCATAGTTTCCTCTGGTTCAAGCTTGTGTAAAAATGAAACCAGGTCCAAGCATAGTTTTGTTTAGTTTTTAAGCTTGTGTAAAAATTAAAATCTATCCCAAGCATAGTTTTGTTTTTTTTTAAAGCTCGTGTAAAAATGAAAACTATCTCGAGCTTATTCTTTGTTCTTTCTCATGCTTGTAAATACATGAGAATAAGTTATCGAGCTTAGTCTTTGTTCTTTATCATGCTCGTAAATCAATGAGAATGTAACTGAGTATACTTTTATCACTTTTTCGGACTCGTAAAGGTTATACAAAAAAAGAACCCCCTGGAGTTCTCTTTAAGCTCTTTTTAGACTCTCTAAACATGAAAAGATTGCTGAGCGATCTTGTTCTTTTCACTGTCATTAAAGTATTTGAAGAAAACGTCTGTTGAGTGATAGTTTATCTCTTTTTCGGTCTCATCAGACTACTTTACGAAAAAGGAACTGAGAGAGTTCTCTTTAAGTGTTTTTTAGACTCTATAAACATGAAAAACCCCTGAGTTTTCTTTCTTTGGACTCATTAAACAAACATTGAAAGGCCCATATGGGACCAAACCACTCCTTCTTAGGGTTCGTTAAACATACTTCGAGGGACTCATCCGAAGGATGAGCTTACATTACAAGCATATGTTATCCTCCTCAAGCTTGCATAAAAATAAAGAGGTACTCACCAGAAATGGCGGGGGAAAATTTTGGAAAGAATTGTGTCTAAACCTGTATTCCATGGAAGAGTCGTTTTTGAACATGACACCCTTTCACTCGCTTGGTGTCTAGGTTGGAAAATCCAATTGTCTCCTTATCATACTCCTTTATAAGATTACAAATCGGTCTGTGATCCCTGTTGTTGAGTTAGTGTTTCCAAGACAGTTGTCGTGTCGTCAATATGTTTAAAGATAAGTTCAACCCAAAAAGCCTTCTATTGTGTCGGCCATTTCTGCAGTCCTTGAGCCTTCTATTGCGTCATCCATCCCTGAGTCAGTCCTGAATCATTTGTCACTCTGATCTACATCAAATCTTGTTACTTGTTTCGTGTCATTGATGTGAGATACATTAAGGCCCTCCTATGACGAGTCTTTTCCTGTCGACTTCAACTCATTATCAAGGAATTAGACTTAGAAACTAATTGGTGCCTTCGAACTTGCATGCCTCAATGGTAAGTTTCCTCGCTTTCGACAGTGGGTTTCCATTACTGACCCCTAATCGGGATATTCCGTCGAGTGTTCGACTTCAGCTCATTAATTCA
This sequence comes from Picea engelmannii, assembly GCA_009831015.1. Taxonomy (NCBI): domain Eukaryota; kingdom Viridiplantae; phylum Streptophyta; class Pinopsida; order Pinales; family Pinaceae; genus Picea; species Picea engelmannii. The sequence goes on along the minus strand of ML794353.1, from coordinate 328,666 downwards.
CATTCGTTGGATTGTACTAGTGTACCTTGGGATTCATTGACATTAATGGTGATTTCCCTCACACTTGTTAATGGTATACACTAATGATCTGTAATCAAGTGGTTTCTACCATGTTCGACTTCAGCACATGTATTCACATGGTTAGATTTGTACTATAGAGTGGTGGAGAAAAAGACCCTGGATATTTTTTGACAGATCCAGGTTGTGTTGGAGTATATTTAGTGTACTGTTACATAGATCCACATTGTATGTCTAGTGGCTATGTTCAAATTTGAGTCTTTAACACATAGATCCACAATGTATTTTTGGTGGCTATGTTCAGATTTGAGTCATATCGGCATGGATCCACAGTGTATGTTCCGTGGACATGACCTGTCTTACTTGACATGGATCTTTGCATGTCGACATTTATGCTTTGAGTCATTTGTATTCTGAGTATGGGAATGCCTACCTCAGTGATGATATATTATTTTACTGTATTCCTTGTTTGTTGACAGGTTTCCAACCAACTGTTCCTTGTTCCCTACACACACTCGAAAAAGTATTTCAGCTATCACTCTGTTCTAACTTCATACTTTGGGGGGCTCTCTGTTACACATTATTTTTGTCATCCCAATGACCGTTAATGATGTAAACCTATGTGTTGCCTTCAGAGGGGTCAGTGGCCTGAGTTCCTGAAGAAAGAAGAGAGAAGAACTTTTCCTGAGAAAAGAATTTGCATTTTCCTTTGGAAAAAACCTATAAAAAGAGAAGTTCGCAGGTTGCTATATAGGCAGGGTGCGAGAATGACTAATTCTCGCAGGTTGCACCATAGCTGGGTTGCGAGAGGTTCGCAGGTTGCTCTATAGGCAGGGTGCGAGAATGCCTACACGTGGGAAAAACGAGTGTTTTCTCAAATCTTCTAGAAGGAGAAACTTCCATGGTGAGGTGGCATCCAAATGGTTTGGATCTTACTCGCTTTCATGATTTAGCGGGGTCATCCCAACCTCCTCATCTTATCCTCTTCAACTTATAAAAGGAGAGGAGATCTCATGGAGAAAGTTAGCTTTGGTTGGCTTGGAATTATTAGCTTGGTTGGGGTGGCTTTGAGATTTTCTTTGTCAAGATAGATTGTGAGTAGCTATCAAATCCATGGTCTCAGAATCCTTGGAGCAAGAAGTGTATGGGGAACGAAGGATAGTTGGAAGGGACCTTACGACATCAAGGCCATGGTTGTAATCTCTCTTTCACATTTAATATGATACTCCTATAAAGCTTGTTGTGTTTTGTTGTATGATTCCTTGATCACATACATAGGTTTATATTGATTTTATGTTATTTCTATCACTTTGGTTGGTTGCGTTCTTTTGCAAGATCATCATTGTATGAGCGTTGGAACGGAGCTAGGATGGCGATGGCTAGAGGAAGCGACATTTAAATGGTATGTCATCCATCCCTCTTTGGTTAGTAAATTCAATATCTAAAACTTAAGGAAAGCGTCATGTTCTGGGGTGTTTTGTTCTAGATCTAGGTGGATCTAGGGATATCAGTTAGTGTCCACACCTACCGATTAGTCCAATAACAATGGATACTGGTGAGTTGTCGTTACAGTTTTTCTCCCTCCTTCTGGAAGAAACTCAGAATCTCTCAATGCTTTCATTCATAAGTATTGTTCACATTTTATTACATACATTTTTATTTATCATAACTTCCATTTATTCTACTCGATTGCTTCTGGTGATTTCAAACCAAGCTGGTAGTCTTATGAGTCTCGGTATAATAACTGGTTGTTCTGGCTTTTCTTTCTTTCTTGGAATCTTCATGTTCTTCCTCATATTCCTCTTTAGATTTTGGGTCCATGGAGTCTTCTATAGATTCCATGCCCTGAAGATTCCAACTTCTTCCTTTCATCATAGGATCATGGATGTATATGGAAAACCAAGGATACTTAAAGCTTCTTTTTGAAGAAGACTTCTTCTAGAGTCAAACTGAACACGTGTTGCTTATCATGGCTGCTACTTTCAATAGGGAGCATGGAAAGATACTTTATAATTTTTATGGATTCTTCAATGGATCATATCATTTAGGATTATCTCCCTCCTAATGCTTGCTTCATGCATGAATGCATTCTCTTCTTTTGGAATTATGTAATCAACTCCCTCCATTCGAGAGAGTCCACGCTTTCGTCTTGTATCCGTATTGCCTTCTGCAAGATGTCACAAGTATTTTTCTAATTTCCTCTTGATTGTTGACTTATTTTTGTTTTGAATTATTCTGGGTCTCTTCAAGTTTGATTCTAATTTGGTCTATCTGGCAGTTGTTACTTATATAATAGATTCCACATGAATTGTTACCAAAGATTGCCAACATACTTCATCTTTTTCATGTGTATTGTAGTCATCGTAACAACAATCCTAATCTTGTTATTCTTCCATAGGTATTGTTTCATTGACCATCTTTTCTTATAGGAAATAGATATGCATGATATGTACAAGAACTATGTAAACATGGTATGTACAAGAACTGTGAAGAATATTGTTACCTTGACTAGAAGAAGAAGTATGTTTTATCCTTCTTGGCTTTCTTTGAGGGTTCCCTTTCTTTGACAACTGATGCTTCCTATGTTTCCTTCCTTTTCTTTAACTCAGGACAATGGTTCCTGTAGTGACCATATTTTCTATAGTTGAAAAATTATATTTTTGACATATCCTTCTCTTGATTTGATTTCTTCCTTAAGCCAAACTTCCTCTTATCCTTGAAATTCTTGAACTTTGTTGTGAAGGCTTCATTAGCGTATTTATTTTGGGATTTCTCTTTTGCGTTAATCCTTGATTCTTCTTCTGCACAACAAGTCCAAAGTTCTTCAAATGTGGGATACTCCTTTCTTGTGTTCATGCTTGCGGAAAATGCATCCCATGTCTTGGGAATTCCATTGAGTATTATATTTACCGGTTCCTTTTCTGAAATGATTTCTTCAATAGCTTGTAGTTGATATCTTAATTGAGATATTATTACAAATTATGATGTTATGTTGTCATCATCATTCATTTTCATGTCACAGATCTCATTCTTTAGACTCATTACTTGTCCAAGGTTTTTGACTTAGAAGAGATTAGTTAGGGCATCGTACATCTTCTTAGATGAGTCAAGATGGGAGATGTAGGGTATCAAGTGGTCTTTTATAGAGTCCACTAAGATACTCATAGCATTGATGTCATTTTCCCCTAACTTATCCATAACTAAAACGTTATGAGGTTCCTTCTCTTTTCCTTCTTCAAACTGTGGTTCCACGATGTTTCCTTTCACAATATCCAACACTTTATTCTTGGCAAGGATGAGGTCAATCCTTATATTCCATGCTCTGAAGTTAGAAGCCCCTTCTAACTTGTTTTCTCACTTCATAGAGTAAGTCATGACTGCTTTGACTTGTTCAACCTTTGGATTTGACTTGGTCAACCTTTGACTTTGACCAAAAAATCAAACTTGACGTCTTGACTTGCTGAGAGTATCAGGAGGTGCGCTAGGCTAGGGAACACTAGGCTATTCGGGAATTACGTCAAGCTCTTCACTTAAGGTTCCTTAACAAGAGGGTTAGGGTTTCGCTGTTGCAACAAAACTTTTATTGCAACTGCAATTGTAACTGAGCAAATCCTCCCAATCTATCTTCCAGCGGTTAGACAGTCCAAAGATAGTGTCGGCCCATAACCTGTTAGAAAAATAGGTGTGCTCATTTCACCATAGACAATATATCAATATTATCACCCAACCATAGGCACAAATACCACCCTCAATCACCTTAACCTTGACAGAGAGAATAATTTTGGAAGAAAACCCTAGACCCAATAGTCAACCAAGATAGCGTACCACTCTCTAGAGCTAGCGTACCAAGAAAAAATTCCAAACCATAACCAAGAGAAAGTCCAAGCCTAAAAATCAAAATACAAGTTGCAGTAGCTGTAGCTGCAACTACTCTCTAAACTTGCGCACTTACTAAATTTCCAAAGTTGCGAGTTGTGTGTGTCCAAATGAGCTCTGAAATCCTATATTTATACTGCTCTTTATTAACTGTTTGGGCCGACTTCTCTTTCTAGAGGATAAAAACTCAATATTAAATATTTTCTTTAGCCGACTTGTCTTCTAGGGTTATGTCCAATGCTTTAGGTTTCTTCTTTCTTCCAAGAATATTCTAGTCTCGTCAAAGGTTATACGTGGAGGTTAATACCTCCCATAGCTATCATAATATCAAAAACCCTCATGGGGATAAAACCCAACAAAACTTCCTCAATAATAGATTGCCAATACAATGCCAAGATTAAGACCAAAACACCAAGAATAAACTAAGATTGAGCATGTGCATCTCTTCTCCTTCCTCCTGCAACTGTAACTGCCTTCAAAATATGCGCACTAGATGAGTGAGTGTGAAAGTGTGTAAGTGAGGCACCATCTTCACAGATAAATACTAGTTGAGTAGGTGCTAGGGTTATGTCTCTTCACACGGTAGAACCAACTTCTTTTAGAAGTGGTTTAAACCACTTTATAAACACTAGGATCCAAATCTAAAAATACCACCATATAAATATGGTTTGACCAATCCACAAAATGGGATTTAATATATAAGATAATAATTCAAATATAATTAGAATATTCTTCGAAGTTACAATAATTAAACAATATCAAGTTATCAACTCTTCAAATATGAAAAATAATACAAACCATAATCGTATAGGAACAACTAATGTACACTAGAAATCTTTGAGTATTTACCAGTACATTTACTAATGTAGAGAGATAAGATCCAATAATATTTTGGATACTTTGACTAGTTTTGGTTCTGAATAAAAATTCGCGACAAACCATGTGGTCATTGTCAAAGTTATAATTACCAAGGAAGAGAAGCCAATAAATCAGAGTTAGTGGTTCTGGAGTATGACCTAAAACTACTTCTTCTTGGATAAGAGTTTGTCTTCCTTGAACGTAAGGAAATAGGTTAAGGGACTTGGGCGTTGTTGATGTTTTGTAGCTTTGGGAGGTATTCCTACTAGTAGCCATGATGTCAAACATGTGGGAATATTCATTGGCATAATATTACACTTTCATTTCAGTGAAAATTCCCTTGGGATGAAGCTAGGGCTTCATGGGATTGATGATGGGATTTGTGGGCTTGTGTTGGGGCTTCACACCTACAAAGAGGAATTAAATATTCTAATTTAATGTTGATTTTAGTGGAGGGATCCTTAGAGTAAGATAAGGGCTTGTAAACTCACATCAAACTCCTATAAAAGGAGAGGAGGATATTATGACATCTCATTGTGACATTATGGAGTTATCGTGAGTGAGTAAACACTTGTGCTAGGAGGCATGGTGATTTCAGTAAGGATATTTCTGTAACTAGGCAATCTGGCCTAGATTTTTTGGACATTCTATTTTTTTGTTCTTGGAAGGGATACCACACGAGTGAGGTCGCACATGTGGAAAGAAGAGATAGTCACTAAGAAGAACATGTTGCATGTGTGGTATGGACTGTATGTACCACATGTGCAGACTGTACAATTGAGAATAAGTCTCCACATGTGGTATGACCTGAACATGACGCATGCGTGAATAGGTTGAACATGCCGCATGTGTGTCAGATCCGAATGTGTGACATATCTATATAGATCACATGTGTGACAATTCCGTTGTCACACACCTAACCCCTAAGTACCCCTTTAAGGAATGGGGTATAATTTTTCACCTTCCTACAACTTCTTGGAGTTCTTCGAATAAGGGCACCATTGAATTCTGCTCCCCGATAGATTTCCAATGACTATAAACTCGTACAAAACTGAGTCTTGAGTCAAAAGTTATGACTCCCTGATATTCTTGGGGTATCGTTGGTCAAAGGCCACGTGGCTCCACCTCATTCGTACCATCTCGGTCATCATCCTCTGGTGTTGACAGAGTCACTTAAGGGGTGGTTGCAGGGGATATCTCTCAGGACTTTGTGGCTAATAGGTTTTTGGCCCCTTCGATAATCTTGTAGAAATCCACAAAATTCTCCAGAGTTTCGAAGTCCAAAGGACTCTTTCCACTCCAGAATCTATGGTGGAAATTCTATCCACCCTTGGACTTGACGACTGAGATTCATTTGTGCTTAATACAGATTAAATTGGACAAAGGGGGGGCATCCCACACTTAATTCGTGACCAATTCCATAATGTCACATCATCATGGCGTATGTGCCCTGTCCAACTGAAGTTGGACCCCACACACAAGAATTTCAACACTTCAGTTCTTTAGCGTTTGCACACCATCCTATATCCTTGCATCTCCCAGAGTCTCGAAGTCCCAGATTTTCGAATTTCTAGAACTCCCGCCACGTACTCCGGCCTTCGACGCTTTGGCATTGGCCTGTGCACCAACATGTCAAATCTCCCAGAGCCCTGAAGTCTTGGATTTTTGAAGTTCCAGACTCTTGAAGTAAGACTTCACTGAAGTACTTATGTTATTATTCCACTAGTTGATTGAACGGTCGAGAAAGGTCCTGAAGGATCCTTGGATCTATGGCCCACGTTACTTCGCAACTTCAACATTCATGGATTTTGAATTCTAACACCTTTTCACTCCCATAGTAGGTCAACGCCGAATTTGACCATAGCATGTATCCAATAGTTAGGAAAGATCCTGAAGGTCCTTAGATCTATGGCTTGTGTTACTTCATAGCTGAAAAGTTGGTCAGAGTTTAACGATAGGACAGATCCCACGATAATGGGTACGAGACCATCAATTGTCGGTCAAACCATCTTGTTACCATTTCGACAGGTTACCTTCGATAAGATTTGAATGTTGTGAGGTTTCAACATCCCATATCTTTAGACCTTCTAAGTCTCGAAGCTCATAAGGCTTATCTCCCTTTTGGCGTAGTGCAAGGTTTCAGGGTCCTAGTCATATGGTACTTTAGCAAGCCCCAAGGGCTACACTCTTAAATCTTATTCAATATTTGGTTAAGGCCGCAGACTTGAACCTGTGGTCACTTGGGAAAATGATTTGAAGGAAGTGCCCCTCGTCTATAGAATTAAAATTCCACAATTCAGGAAAAAACAATTTCGAGCAATCAACAGGACTGGAGTAATCCCATAAAATATGTCTCGACTCTATATCTACGGATTTGGTCCTTGGGAAATCCCTTGAGGATTTTCCAACCAACACAAGGGCCAAAGTCTTATGTCCCCAAATTCGGTTAAAATCCCATTGCTAGTGGTTCTCCTTTTTAAAATGGAGGTAGGAAAACACCATATACAGAATATGATATTCACGTTTTACTTCAAATTTCCTAGGTCGCTAGGCCATCAGAACCACACATTCTACCATTCAAGCAATATAATATATTTTTCCAATATGTAATTCAAGAAGATACATATTACAACAAAACAATCAAGACTATATGAAGCTTAGAGTCACACTTATATGAAGTTTGGAATTAGTTGGCAACTACTGAAAGGGGTTCTCTTTTCCACCCAACCATAGGCACAATTTTCTCTTTTAGTATTCCTCAACTCGCCACCACCTAGATAGATCATGATGCCATGAGATAGATGAAGTTTTCCTTTTTTCTTAGCTACAACAAGAGACAAAGGTTATTCTCATTTTTCCCATAGGGCCTTGGAAGATCATTTTTCTATCCACCAAGCAAGGGAGCTTACTGCAAATGATCACTCAATCACAACATCTATGTTTATCAACTCAATTAGAAAACATTGTCCAAGTGCTCCTATACCCAGAACAACATATATTTCTCAGTTCTCCTTAGGACCAGAGAGCCTCACACACTTTGATTTCTCTGAAGTGTTCTCTTGACCCATTCATGTGTATCTTCTTCCCTTTTCCCACGATTTTCCTAACTTTTCTTTCCTTTCCCAGCAAGATTTTGTGGGTCATATCAAGAATTTTCTAGACAAGTACTCTTCCCATCTACTCTTGAGGAAGACTTACCAACTACTAGCTTGATTGGTAATAAAATTTCATGGGCTAGAAGACTGTTCTAGGTCTGAGCAATTTATATCCAACAACGTACTAGCATAGCAGGGTCATCTCAACCATCAATGATTCCCCTTACCATCCCTTCTCATGCACCATGATCCATAATAGACACTTCCTTTCAGCAGTTATGCCACAATGTTCCATGTATATATATATATATATATATATATATATATATATATATATATATATGTACATGGAACATTATGGCATAACTGAACACACAATACCTTTAATAACAAGGTTCATTGTCTTTCCAAAATTCTCATGACGGGTTTGTCCATAGTATTTTATCCAAATATATTTATATTTACAAGCTAGGGGAAGCAAGGGTATTACAATCAAATCCCCCTTAAATGAACACCACCCTCGGTGTTCTACCTGTCGTTGTGGTATTTATGTACAACAATGAACAAAAATGGGTATGCATGTTTCATGGCATCCTCCAATTCCCATTTAGCTTCATCTGGACCAAAGTGTTTCCATTGCACCTTGACCTGTGCAACAGTTCTGTTCCTAGTGGAATTTCCTTCTTGTCTAGTATGCATTGGGATTTTGGTAGGAATTCACCCTCTAGTTCCACCTGGATCATAGGCAAGACAATTACATGATTAGAATCATGTACATATTTCTTCAACAATGAAACATGGAGAACATAATTGTGTGCTTTCACTATGGGAGGGAGTTCTAGTCTGTATGCTACAAGTCCCACTCCGTCCAAAATTTCAAGGGGTCCACAAAACTGAGGTTCCATCTTGGCACAAGTTCCTATTCTCAAGGAACTTCTTTTGGGTCTAATCTAGAGATACACATGATCCCCTACTTTGAACTCCCTAGGAGTCCTATTTTTGTCTGCATAGCTCTTTTGTCGGTCTTGAGCCACCTTCATATTCTGTCTTATTCGAACTACTTGTTGTTCCAATTATTTTTATAGGTCTGGCCCGAGTGTTATTCTTTCCACTGGGTTATTCCATCTTATTGGAATGTCACATTGCCTACCATAGAGAGCCTCAAAAGGACTCATCTTCAAGGATTCTTGATAGCCATTTTTATAAGAAAACTCTACTAGTGGTAGGTAGCTTTCCCACTTCTTGGGTTGATGCATCACATGCATCCTTAACATGTCCTCTAGCACTTGGTTTACCCTTACTGTTTTTCCATGAGTTTGAGGGTGATAAGTCGTACTAAATAGTAATTTAGTTTCAAAACCAACAAACAAAGATTTCCAAAAGTTTGAAGTAAATTTTGTATCTCTGTCCAATATGATTTCCTTAGGCATGCCATGCATTCTAAATATTTCTTTCATGAAAATATTGGTGATATATATCGCCTTACAAGTTGAATTTACAGGAATAAAGTGAGAATCCTTGCTCAACTTGTTCACAACTACCATAATAACGTCATTCTTCTTGGTTGATTTAGGTAGTCCGGTGTTAAAATCCATGGAGATGGTTTCCCATTTCCATTCTGGAATTGGTAGGGGTTGCAACAACCCTACTGGATGTCTAGGCTCCACCTTAACTTGATGACATTCTAAGAACTTAGCCAAGTAGTCAGTTATGTCCTTCTTCATTTTGTGTCAATAAAATAATTTCTTAGTGGCTGTGATCATTTTCAGATAACCAAGATGACCAGTATATGGTTTTTATGTAGTTCATCCATTGTGAACTGCTTCAATCTGTCACAATTTGGGATATATGACCTACCTTTGTAAGTTAGCGGGACATTATTCAACAGTTGATATCCCTCATACTTCAACCATGTGGGATCTTTCTCTAAGTATGATTTCACAGTTTTGAAAAACTCATCCGCTTCTTGTGCACTTTTAACTCTCTCCTTGACGTCTGATTCATAGGTACTTACAACTTCCAAATGAATCACCTTCATACTTCTATTGAGGGCATCAACCACTTTGTTTTCCTTTCCCTTAATACATTTGATTTCGAAATCAAATTCACTAAGGAGAGCCATCTGCCTAGCCTGTCTAGAATTGAGTTTGGGCTGATCAAACAAGTATCTCAACCCATTATGGTCTGTCATAAGTATAGATCTTCTTCCTAGGAGGTAATGCCTCCACATTATTAAAGCATGTACTATGGCAACCAATTCTAGGTCATGTATTACATAATTGATTTCATGTGCATTCAATTTTATGGATTCATAACAGATTACATATCCCTCTTGCATGAGGACTCCTCCAAGTCTTTCTTTGATGGCATCGATACATACCAAGAAGTCCTTATTTGGGTCTACAATTTTCAACACTGGTGCATTGGTTAAAAGGTGCTTTAATTGGTGAAAACTCTCTTCACATTCTATGGTCCAAACAAATTTAACTCCATTTTTTGTAGGGAGGTGATTGAGCAACCAATCTTGGAAAACCCCTTTATGAACCTTCTATAATACCTTGCTAGGCCCATAAAGAATATGATATCAGAGACATCCTTTGGTGTAGGCCAGTCCATTATGGATTTGATCTTATCTGGGTCAAATTCCACTCCTTCCTTAGTGATGACATGGCCTATGTGATGGAATTGTTTTTGGAAGAAGTTGCACTTACTAAACTTTGCATAGATCTTGTGTTCTCTCAGTGAAGCACTGACTTGGGGTGTTCTTCAAACTCTTCCCTGCTCTTAGAGTAGATCATAATGTCATCTATGAAAACCAACACAAATCTATCCAATAATTTGTTGAGTAAATTATTCATTAGGCACATAAAGGTGGTCGGTGCATTGGTAATCCCAAATCGTACCACCACAAATTCATAGTTCCCATATCTTGTCCTAAAGGATATTTTATGGATGTATTCATCCTTAATTCAGACTTGATGGCACCCCAACCTTAAATCAATCTTAGAAAATATTGTAACACCCCTCAGCTGGTCAAATAGGTTATCAATTTTGGGCAAGGGATACTTATTCTTAATGGTCATATTGTTGAGTTTTCTATAGTCTATGCACAACCTGAGTGTTCCATCCTTCTTCTCCACAAATAATGTTGGTGCTCCCCAAGGAGACACACTAGGTTGAATGTAACCTTTGTCCAACATCTCATGTAGTTGTATTTTGAGCTCAACTAGCTCTGCTGTACTCATTCTATAGGGTGCTCTAGACATTGGCACTGCTCCGGGTGCAAGTTATATTGAAAAATCAATATCTCTTCTGGGAGGTAGACCTAGTACCTCTTCTGGAAACACATCTTTATACTCTCTTAATATAGGATAGTCCACTAGGCTTGGTTTATTTTCCTCAACAGAGTTCAACACTTGTATTGCATACAAAGGACATCCTTTTTTGCAATACTTCTTCACTTGAAGCGCTGATATGTGTCTCACTGAGACAAGATTTTGAATTCCTTGTAGGGTTATTTTATTTCCTTCCTCATATTCACACTCTAATGTTTTATTATAACAGTCCAACTTGGCTTTATGGGCATCCAACCAGTCCATGCCAATTATCAAGTCATAATATCCTAAAGGGAGCATGCTTACTAGCCAAGGTGTCTTACTGTCTAAGAATTCATACACGAAACCAAATTTTAAAACACCAAGTGTTATGGTTTTTGTCAAGCGTATCAACAGGAGGTAGTCGAGTGATTGTTTGATGGTAAGAAGGTGAAACGGTTTATAGAGATTTAGATTGGGCATGGAAGATTTACAGGACATAATTTTGCAGTTGATATTACTGAAAAACTCCATTGAATAGGAACACATCAGGTAGAAAAATAAATTCCATGCACTGAGGTAGAGCATCCAAACCCTGTTAGGTCAATTTCTTCATTTTTTAGCGCAGGGTGTCAATGTTCCAAACTCATTAGGTGGAGTATATTGTATCGACAATTTTGTGCCAATGGTGATTTTGTTTTGATCTGCAATTGTAGTTGGGATGTTAAATCTCAATTCTGCAATATATTTCTCGGCATCTTTGATATCGATGTCATGTCATATTTTTGTCTAACCCTCAAATGGGCATCCAGAAAGTTCAATTTAATACAGGAGATAATGGTCTAAAACTTGGAGCAATAATTGATTCCCTTATAAATTTTAGTCAAGAAAGAGGAGTACCAACAAAATATCGAAACATAAAGCCTTGATGTAGATTAATTTTCAGTTTCAGATGCATATTCCTTGGCATTAATGTATGGGGAATTCCTTACAACGAATGTCTCTATTCTGCAGGGACACAAAATGGAATCTTCAACTCAGAAGTTTGTTGCACATGGCAGTGAAGAAACATTGCAAATAGATGATAGATTTGCTCCTCAGCTATGCTTCCTCATAAAGCACCATTGATTTGCAAACAAAATATTTCATTTTTCCTCCCAACCTGATAGGTTCAAGGGTCTTATACCATTTCATTTAGCATGATATATGATCCAACAAACTCAAATATGGATGTTAAATGCTGAGGAGAAATTTACAAGACAATGCAGTTGTCAAAGGAAAGCATCGTCAATTTCAAGTGCTTCCAAATGTTAGAGTTGTTGTGTGCACTATTAAAATCATTTCTGGATTGTCAAATTTCAATCTGAATGGATTATCTATCTTTATGATACGCTTGGAGAAAATGTTTTTAAGTTCATCTTAAGGAAACTCAATGATTTGAAACTTCAGGAGATGGATGAATTGAATGCAGTGATGAAAGATATGGTAAGACTCATTGAAACAGCCTAGAAGAGAAGTTTAAATTTCACACTGATGTTAATATATTCACTGTGAGTGTTGTAAATAGCATGTGCATTTTTTTCAAGGTTCCTACATACTAGTAGAAATGTGTCTGATACTCGTGAAATTGACAACAAGAAGGATGGAATTCATCAAGATCCAGAGTTTCTTGTCGATGTGCAGGACTATGATTATCCACTAGATATGTGGAGCCTTGGTTGCATGCTTGCAGGGATGATATTTCGCAGGGAGCCATTCTGCTATGGCCATGAAAATTATGATCAACTTGTTAATATTGTAGGTGGAAAAACAATAGTACTCATAGGAGAAAATCTCGAGAAAACTAATTATATCCCAAGTATCAAAGGACATGTGGAAACAGAGTCAACTAAATCCCATATTTTCAAACATCTTCCAGCAGTTAGAGTATAGGAACAGTGGACACTTGGCAGCAGGATCAACCAATATTTAAAACCGACAAATCTCAGTAAATTTGACAGCTCGAGGTTTTGCAACCATTTCTAGATTTAGTTGATTTTTATTTAATTTATTTTCCAAGCAAGATATTAGCAACAAAGTATTAGCAGTTAAAGGGTGAGATGGTGATCAATGATCATATGACATATCAATCCCATATATATGGCACAACTCAGCAGAAAAAATTATATCTCAGAGACACTTAGCAAATGGAAGACAAGTGGCAGTTTGGGGCTCTTTGCAAATGGCTCCAACATTTCGAGTCCAAACAAATTTGATCAATGACACCAGTTTCTAGAAGGAAGTTACTAAGATCCATGTCCAAGTTCGCAGGTGGCAGAGTAAGAAGAGAAATCACAAGGTTTTAGGGAGCAGTTGTACACTTGTCATTGTTTTGTAACCATATCCTAGGAATTGGAGAGTTGTTTGCATGAGTCATTACCTTTTGTAACAGTTACTAATTTTAGAAAGCAGCTAAAAGGCTCGAATTCTAGAGCTAGTGTAAGCTGCCTATATATTTGTATGTAAAAATATGAAGAAGGGTTCGACTAGCAAGAGAGAGGTCTTCCTTTGTAGCTGAAAACTCTATATTTTCTCATGAATTTTAATACAAGCAGAGAGTGTTTTTGATAGGAGAGATTCATCACGGTGTCCCCTTTCAGTATGTTTTTCCCTAGTTCACATTCATTTCACTTATTTTCTTTCTTATAAGCATAGCTAAAAGTAAATGATCAGAATTCATCCTTGATAGATGCTTCCTTCATATAGTTAATGCAAGTGTCATGTTTTAATGATCGCAGGTCCAGAATTCACTCTTTGTTAGGTGTTATTTTCATTGTAATCAACATTCATGTTATTTCTTCTAAAGTTGCAATTGAGAATTCATCATTATTAGATGCTCTTGTTTGTAATGGGATTTTCTTATTTATGTCTTGCCATCATCTTAATATTTTTTATTTGCTGAAAAGGTGTGCTTATTTTTCCTCTGTTCCCTCAAGAATACATAGTTGTGTTAATCTTCATAGTATTTCAGAATTTGACTCCATTGCCTAATGGTTTCCTTCTCTTGCTTGTCTTACCAACCCTTTTAAAACAAAACAAAACTTATCTTATATCAGAATCTGGCCTCTGTGTGCTTATTGATGAATCTTTGAGTTATTACTAGTCATTAGACATCTGAGAGAGCCCTCTCTGGTTGTATAGGTCAGAATACAATATAAAATTGGTTGAAACTGTTACCTTGGGGTTTCTTTGATACAACCCAAAGAAATTTCTGAGTGTTAACACACTTCATACCAGGACTAAATAGTGTTGTTTACTTTTTTACATGGTCACAAACTCGGTTGGGTTGTTGGAACAACGGAGAAATCTTGTAGAAGAGTTTCGCGTGAGGCTTAAGCAGATGCATGAAGAAGCTCTAACCATTGTTGATCCTATAGATAAATCGGCTAAATTTTCCAAGATCCAAGCAGAGGATGCCCACCTGGATGCCATGGATGAAGTTAATAGAGCTACAAAGGAAACACTCCAAAAGTTTAGGACTACAGTTTAAGCAGAGTACATTCCGCTTCAACAATTGGATTCTCTTGCAGAAACAGAGTGAAATGCACTACCAAGCTCAAGGTACCTGACGTCAATGTTGTGTGGGAAATTTTTGCAGGCGCATCGATTTTGGCGAGGAAATGGCAATACAAGGGTTCATAATATGAAATTTTTTTAGAGAAATAACTACATGTTGTACTAGAGTTGGGCCCTTCATTTGAGGGAGAGTAGAGAAAAGAGGTGAAAGGTTGATTCAGGATGAGTCAATGATTGTGGTTGGGGCTTGTTGGGCCCTCCATTTTGAAGAACTAGTTTTGTAGATGCATAAAGGTTTTGCAGAACCCCATAGCACATCAACATTAGATACAAGTGGCGGAAAGCTAACTGCCAATGCACCAATAAGGAAAAAGAGGGATGTGTTAGCTGGAAGAGCAGTGGAAAGATATGGAATGTTCAAGAACATGCCATAAGGACGCAGAATCAAGAATGTGTAACAACGGAATCAAGAATCCAATGAGCCTCACAGAAAAGTTATAAAGCATGGAATTATGTAATGGGTTGGGGTTTGGTTCGAACCTATTTTATTTTATTATGTTCTGTTATAAGTTTCTGTTTTGGATTTTCATTGGTTATGTGTTTCTTTCTTTGTTGTTGTGGGGCTTTGATATTTGTTGTTATCGAGCATAACTGAGCAAGAAACACAAAACCAATGGAAAACCCAAAACATAAACTTAGAACATAACATAATAGAATAAAACAAATTCAAACCGAACCCCAACCCATTACATAACTCCATGCTTTATAAATTTTATGTGGGGCTTATTAGCTTCTTGATTCCACTATCACTCTTTCTTGATTCCACTATTAATATTTCTTGATTCCACATCCTTCTATCATATGCTTGAAATTTCCATATATTTCCGTTGGTCTTCCAGCTGGAACCAATGTTACAAGAACCGAACCGGAACCGGTAAAACCGGCCGGTCCGACTGGTTCCGAGCCCAGACCGGTTCAAACCGGCCCCCTGAACCGCTTCAGACCGGTTCCATACGGAACCGGCCGGTTTCTTGCCTGAACCGGTTGGTTCCGCACGGAACCGGTTTTTTTTGCCTGAACTGGCCGGTTCCGTACGGAACCGGTTTTTTTTTGCCAATGAGGCCTGCAGCTGGAAAAGTGAGGGAATTTTTTTTATTTTTTTTTAAATTAGGGTTAGGGGCGTGCATGGTAAGCTTCTAGAATCGTTTAGAGCCTCGAATGAAGCTATAAAGCCAACCCCACCCCCTCTCTTTCACTCACACTACTCATTTGGCTTCTCTTGAGTAATTAATGGTAAAAGTGACATTCTCCTTTCTCTTTCATTTTCATCCTTTTACTTAAATTTTTAACATTACCATTAATTGTTTCGGGATGTTTGAGAGTGGTTCCAACCTCATTGGACTTCATATGGAGAAAGTAGAATTTTAGGTCCCATTCAAAATTCAGCAGACTTAATGGTTTTTAGGATTTCAAGATTGGCAGGATTGCAATGTTTCCACTGAATTCTATCATGTAAGAGGGTATGAAACTGACATTTAATCAAGGGCACCATACCCTTTATGTACCTCGATGTTGGTGGCATTAATTGTTGAACTCTTCTGTCACGACCCTAGTAAAAATGTACCCTTCACTCAAGTATAAATTCTTTTGTTGAACTCTTCTCTTTATCATCATGTCAAGTGACTTAGTGGTGTATCTGCACACCAACCTCTGTCTTATTTGTAGGCACTGGGCAGAGAGAAGAGTGGTTGAAAGGAAAGACAAAGATTCATATGGATGCACATGAATATGTATTTGTTTTTCAAAAATTTGAATATTTTATGTATTTTTAGTGACTGGTTTTTTGATCTGGTTTTTTTTCGGTTCTGGTTCGGTTCCGGTTTTTGGGGTCGACTGGTTCAATGACCGGTTCGGTTCTTGTAACATTGGCTGGAACATCACTCTTTTTTATTGCTAGCGCACTGGCAGTTAGCTTTCGACAACTTGTATCTAATTTTGATGTGCCATGGGGCTTCGCAAAACCTTTATGCGTCTGTAAAACTTGTTCTTCAAAATGGAGGGCCCAATAGGCCCTGACCATAATCCTTGACTCATCTTGAGTCAACATTTTCCCTATTTGTTCTTCTCTCCCTCAAAAAGGAGGGCCCAACACGACATAACTGATATTTTTTTGAGGCCTATAAAAGAGTGTCTTTGTGATGCAAAGATTGGTGTGGTTGGAGGTTTTTATTGTTGGTTGTGGAGCTTGATTATCTTCCTGATTTAGAGGTCTTTTACTTTCAGTCGTGTTTATACCCCATGAAGTATTTACACTCCAGAAGTATGTACACTCTTCCACGCGGGGGAGTGCAGAGGGGGGGTACCCCCCTGCGGGGTCTGGGGGGGCTATCCCCCCGGATGGGGGGTCTGGGGGCAAGCAGGACCCCAGTGGGGGTTTGGGGGTAGTGTCCCCCAAAGCAAAAATTACCTTGTAAAAGTATATTGTAATTTCATTGTAAATCTGGACCGTTCATTATAAGGTCGCAGATCTAACGATAGAGATTATGTTAGGGTTTTTTGCCCTAGAAGGCAACCCTCTTTTATGAGGGAAATGTATTATGGCTATGTATGTTGGTGAGTATTCTATTCTGAGAGAGGAGATTGTGAGAGAAAGAAGAGGAAGTTACAGCGGGTTTTGTTGTAGGTTGTATCCCTTCATTTTGCTGGTTAATAATAAAGAAAGGATCTGGCAATTTCTCTGGTGGACGTAGCCCACACTGGGTGAACCACGTAAATCTGTGTCTCTCTTGTATTGTGTATTTTCTATGTTTTGTTTCCGCATTTTATTTTATTTTATTGCTTCGCGGTTCATTTTTTTGAACAACTGGTATCAGAGCGTAAGGTAACTCGCAAGAAAATAGGGTTCCTAGTTCGAGTGGGAGCAATGTCGGAAGATGGAAAGTTTAGGGTCGATAAATTTAACGGCCAAAACTACCAGTTATGGAAAATGCAGATGGAAGATCATTTATATCAGAAGGATCTATTCCTACCATTGAGCGGAGTAGCAAAGAAGTCGGCGGCCATGAAGGACAAAGAATGAGAGAGTCTTGACAGAAAGGCTCTAGGAACAATACGGCTGAGCCTGGCAGCGTCGATGGCTTTCAATATCTTGAAAGAAAAGACAACGAAGGGTTTGATGGACGCGTTGGCCAAATTGTATGAAAAACCCTCGACGTCCAATAAGGTATTTCTAATGAAGAGATTATTTAATATGAAGATGTCAGAAGGTTGGTTTGTTGCAGATCATTTAAATTAATTTAATACGGTTACTAATCAACTAAGTTCTGCAAAAGTGGACATTGATGATGAGGTTAGGGATCTTCTAATCTTGTGCTCATTGCCAGAAAGCTGGAATGGCTTGGTCATGGCTGTAAGTAACTCTGTCTCTGGTTCAAATACTTTAAAATTTGATGATGTTGTTGGTGTTATCCTTAGTGAGGAAATGTGACGGAAAAGCACATGTGAGACATCAGGTAATGCATTGAACATGGAGAACAGGGGAAGACAAAAGGATAGAGGAAAGGGCTCAGAGAATCGTGGGAATTCTAGGAAGGGCAGATCCAAATCCAGACTTGGAAAGATAGAGTGCTGGAATTATGGGAAGAAAGGACATCTGAAGAAAGACTGCAGAGCTCCAAAGAAACAAAGAGATGGACAGCAGGAGAGAAATCAGGAAGCAAATGT
>ML794353.1:282067-301142 GCA_009831015.1 Picea engelmannii | reverse complement strand
TATATATATATATATATATATATATATATATATATATATATATATATATATATATATATATATATATATTCTACAAAAGTGTTTTGATTTTTGTTTTTTGTTGTATGTTTTTGCTATTGCAAGTCTAACAGGTCTCATTGACCATTGCTCTGGAAATGCTTCTTGTAGTTTAAATATAACCTAGTTATTGGAATCATTGGATTGATTTCTATATTGTAAGTGGAAAGTGCGTCTATACGTTCATTCCACTATATTCCTCATAGTTCCGTAAAAGTTTTCCCCCTTTGATTAATCTCCAACACCACTCTGGATGAGCTAAGGACCAATTCATCATCCTTTACATCTTCTATATTAATTAATGTTGTTTTGTTATGATGACATTTTGTTCCCTTGTTATTGGTTCATGTAGAACATTAAACATGTGTGCATTAATAGATTGTTTGAAACTTGTCATATAATATTCCAAAGTATATTATTAATGAAAATACAAAAAAAAATCATATTGAATAGTATTTTTTCATTCACCTGATTCATCCCTCTACAATTTTTCCATCAAGATTTTACGCTATTCTACACTTAGATTAGAAATAATGTTATCAAGCTTCTTCATTTTGTGGCCCTGGATGACACACATTGACCAATACATATTAGTTAAACTTACATATAGTTCAACCATATTAATTTTATATAGAATTTACAGAGAACCTGCTTTTTTTGTTTTTCTGGATGTGTCATCATTGTGTCAACCAAAATTTTTCTTATTTGAACTCTTCTCACTCATATTTTTATCAATATACAACATCTACCATTCAATATAGAAATTATTAAATATATTTTATAAATAATTCACATAATTTTCAGCGAAAAAAAAATGTTGTATCTGGTGCACTTTTTATATTCAAAGCACCGGTGCATTTTTTATATTCAAAGCACCAGTGCATTTATTACATAAAAATGCACTAGTGTGTTCCATACACCAACGTGCACAATGTGATATATATAGAAGACATCACAACAACTACAGCAGGGTTTTGAGTGAATCAACATACCCTTCAAATCCTGATTTTCTGAATATTTTTGTTGTTCCAAAGTATTCTTCTGCTCCATAGTGCTTCCTGATATGTCTCTCTTCCAAATCTGTCTCCTGTAAATTTTGGCAAAAAAAAGAAAATATTGAATACCTTCTTAATATTAAAAAAACTTTATGAAAAGGGTTTAGAGTGAATCACCACACCCTTCAAAATATCATGTTCTGAATAATTTTGTGGTTCCAAAGTATTTTTCTCCTCCATAGTGTTCCTCTATATGTCTTTCTTGCAAGTCTCTCCCTTGCAAAATTTTACAAAATAATGAAATAGTGAATAACTTTTTAGTATTTAAATGACTTTATGAAATTCAATTCCTGCTCTTTTTTTAATTGTTTAAAAAAAAATGTGCTTTTTTTTTTTACTTTTTTGGCACGATGGTGCATTTATATAAGACGCACCAGTGTGACCATATTACATTACACACCGATGTGCCCATATTATTTGACGCAATGACGACATATAATTGTTTTTTATTAACAAAATCTAGAAACATGGTGTGGTTGATTTTTCAATGCACTGGTGCTTATTATTAATATGTGCACCGGTGTGTTTGTGGTTTATAAGCACACCATTATGATTTTAAAGTTATTTGAGCTTTTATTTGCACACAAAATAGTATATTCATCTCAAATTATCTTTTAGGATGAATTCACATGACTTGCGATATTTCAGTATACATTTTACATTTTATGTCACCTTATTCTTAAAAAATGGTTTCAAAACTATATTCAAACTCAGATTGTGGTATGGTCCTCGAAATTTATTTTAGATATGTACAGGAAAATTTATTGTTAATTTTGTTGAAATGCAGGGAGGAAACCTTATTATATGATCAAATGGCCAATTCTTAAAATTCCATCCCATTCCATATTGCTCAAAGCCATCACGGAGTTCTCTCTTTCCATCTCCAGTAAGTTTAACTTATTTTATTTATGTTTCGATTATCTCATTGATTTTTTTTTCCCATGTCAATCTGAATAAAAATGTATCCAAATTTGCAGGATCCTGATTCAGAATCAAGTTTCGATGCAGAAAATATTCTGGTACCATTTCAAAAATGTCAGAAGATATTATCAGGAGAAACATACCACGAGAAGTTGGTAGGTGAAAATGGACAGTCACTTTACCCTGCCAATTGTGACATTACATCTTCCAGCCGCAATCCTTGGTTGGCGATGGTAATAATTGTTTGTTATAATGTAATTTGAACAAACAAATGATTGCATTATGCTTACTAATATCATCGATGTACTAATGTTCAATATTTTTGAAATTATGATTCTTTTGATGATGAGCGACCTACTTACCATCTTTTGTTGCACCCCACAACAATGTCAACCCGAGAGAAGGTTGCAATGAGAGCACAACTCAAAGAGGAAGCATACCAAGAATGGTTGAATCAACCACCTATTCAATTCCCACTATGTTCAGATTCACCAATTAGGAATGACTACAACAATACCAGTAGTTCTTTAGAACTTGGCAATGGAGACAATAAAAAAGAGGTTGGTATGGATGATTACTTACAGGATACAAATTCCATGGAGACAATGTTGTTAGATGCATTCCAGAATGATGAGCTAGGGGATGATGCTCATATCAATGATACCATTTTTGAAATCCTAGAATCTGCTTCCACCACCCCTCTCTTTGGACCTAGTGCCCAGTGAAATTCTACCTTGCTTGGGACAACAATGTTACTGTACAACGTGATAGAAAAGTTTGGCATGTCAAATGCATGTTTATCGGAAATATTGAGGTAATTAACCAACAAGTTCCTTATATTAATTTTGAGAAATATTGTCACACAATCAACATTAGAAATGGTTGTTTTTATAAATGTGGATTGACCTTGTACATTTCTATTTCCCACTGACTGCAGGATATTAAAAGATAAGGTTCTTCCTAGTGATAATGTTTTTCCTGGTAGCCACGAAGAGGCAAAGCAGTTGTTGAAAATGTTGGGTGTTGAGTATATATCATATCATGCATGTCTGAATGATTGTATTCTATATAGAGGATAATATGCAGACAAAGAGATATGTCCTAAATGTGGGCATGACATGTGCCATAAATCAAATAAAAATGGTAAATTGCGTGGTCCTCCTCATAAGGTATTGAGACACATTCCTATAATCCCAAGGATTCAAAGGCTCTTTCGTTGCAAAGAATTAGCTATGTTGAAGGGATGGCATGCCTTGCACATAAGTGAGTCGGGAGTTATGAGAATCCCAACAGATTCAATAGACATGAAGAATATAGAGGATACATGGCTAGAAAAATTCAAGGATGGAGTACGAAGTCTATGAATCAGAATATCAATGGATGGTGTAAACCCATATTCCCTCCAAAACACCAACTATTCTATTTGGCCTGTAGTATTGATCAATAACAATATCCCCCCATGGTTTTCCGTGAAGAATGAAGATATTATGTTGGCTCTTATAGTCCCTGTTAGAAGACAAGTGAAGAATATGGATGCCTACCTACAACCATTGGTAGATGAATTGAAGGAATTATGGGAAGGGATACATGTATATGATGTAGCAAGACTCATCGCAAAAGAGAGGAGTTTTAAGTTGTATGGCATATATGCTTACACCACACATGATTATCCAGGATTAGTAGTTTGCTTTGGTAATTAACATGTTTATTGATTTTTATATATATGTAACAATATTTATTTGGATATTTAATTCGTTGTGATTGACGTTTTATTCTTAAACGCTAATGTGCTATGTATACAATAATTTCACAGTTCTTGTAACTAAAGGCTATCATGGATGTAAATGTTGTGGACCTTATTTGAAGGCTAGGTGGTCCAACCACCTACAAAATCCAATATACGACTGCTAGAGGGTATTCCTCCCAGAAGAACACCCTATAGAAGAGAAACATCTGCTTTCAATGGTAAACCAGAGAGAACCTAAAGGCATGCAATAATGACACCAACAGAATGGCTTAGAGAATATGAGAGAGAGAAAGAGAAGGAGAAGGGGATTAAAAAAATGTTAGATTCAAATGGGGAGCCTATGTTCGATGATCCAGAATTCTTCGACACCTATGTTGAGAAATTTCCCATTGGGATAAAAATGAAATCTATCTTTTATGAGCTCCCATATTGGGAGCATCTTAAGATTGCCCACTTACTAGATCCCATGCATATATTTTAAAATGTTTCATCTTCTTTATGGAGGAACATATCATCAAAAGAAAGTGACACATTGGCTATGAGGAGAGATCTTATTTCTTCAAAAACTAAAAAGAAACATTGGCCAAGACAAGAAAGTAGAGGAGAGGTTGGCCCCTCTTGGTCTTTCAAAGAAGGTGATGTCCCATGGATTGTGAAGAAAGAAGATCTTTCTTTGGCAAAGGAAGTTATATTAGGTGTGAATGTGCCTTCTTTATATGGGTCTTCCCTATGACGTTTCTTCACTGTGCATCAAGATCATTTGTCGGGGTTGAAATCACATGACCATTTGAACCTTCTAAAGGTACGATGTATGTCAAAAATATGATTTTATTATTTGTAATTTTTATTTTTATGCCATGGGATAAAACATTAATGGATTTGTATGGGTTTACTTTGTAGTTTCATTATCCTCTACTGGTGTGTGGGTGTGTGAACCATGACTTCCCCCATGACCTAAGGCATGCCATATCTAAATTAGTTGCATTTGTACGTTGGATCACATCAAAGGAGATTCATATGGCTAGCATTCCATGATGGCATCAAGAGATAGCTGAGATTGTTTGTATGTCTGAGAAGGAACTACCGCCGAGTTTCATGGACTTGCAGGTTCATCTTCTAATTCACCTAGTAGATGAGGTTGAATTAGTCGGGGTGGTCTCCTTTCATTGGATGTTTTTTTTAGAGAGGTACATGAAGAAATTGAAAGGATTTGTTTGCCAAAGGGAAAACCCCAAGGGGTCTATGGCAGAGGGATACATATCATATGAATCTTTCTATTATGCCAGTGAGTACATCAATCAGATCGACAACACACCAGGTGTAGTGATTTGGGAAAACAAAAGGGATGAAGACAAAAGAGAAGGGGATATTCTCCAAATGAATGGAAAAATGCACTTGATAAAGAGTAAGTGACTTATCGTTTGTCAAATTTCTACACAGTAACTATTCACGTTGAACTTCATAATGTATATTTTGATCATGATCTCATATGTAATATATGTTGGTTTCATTTCATGAATACATCAACGAATTTAGAAATTGATGCCATCAATAAATTCATTCTTTACAATTTGGAGGCAACACAGTCATGGGTCGCATTGTATGAACATATCTTGTCAACAATACAAAAAACTGCTATAACTAAATATCTAGTTGCAGTGTCTCAGGTGAAGCATGCTGTGGAAGAATAGGTGATGCACCTTGCTCATCTGGGCGAGGTGAAGGAGGAGGAGGAGGAGGAGCTCCTAAAGTAGAAGCATAATCAACACCCTGATATGCAACATCGCCATGATCACCTGCACCCTGATCAACATCATCCCCTGGAGGACAAGGAAGAGGTACTGAAGAAGAAGTGTCACCATCACTCGGAGGAGGACTAGGAGGAGGTACTGAAGTAGAAACGCCCCCATCACCACCCTAATGATCATCATCACCACCCTCATCATCATCAGTGTTGGATGACGTGCCATCCCTCATCCCAACAAGTAACTTGGAAGCTCCAACAATATGATGCATAAGAGACATCATATTGCGTGGCAAGTCTGTCCAGAGCTGCAAGAGACCAAGGTCAGCCCAAATGTCTCTCATCTGAATAGGGCAGACTCCCACGCTAACAAAAACTACACTCATTCTATCACACACCTGCATCCTATATCTGATATCCGGCCTACGTCGCATGTCGAGTGGTATATGGGGTTGAGGACTCTAGCGCACCACAACCTCAGCCATCTCCTCATCTGCATTAGGTGGCGGGAAAGGAGGCATGTCCCCAACAAATGTGCCAACATCTGCAAAATATAACACAAGTTAATAATTAGTCGACAATTTCATTAAAAAATTTAATAAAATACGTTAAAGAACATGCTAGAGTAAAATTTATTCGAATTAAGTAAGATAATAAAATGAAAGTACAAGATTAATTTAAATATTACCTTGATCATATAGTGGCTCATCCATTGTGAAGAGGATGTTGATACATCCTCACCAATCCATCCTCGCATAAGGGCATGGCACCATCACGAAAAAATGATCTACCTCACTGGATAATATATCAAGTGCATTCCTAGAAATCCTAGATGGAAAATCAAGCATTCCACTCTTGGGAATCATCTCGCCCCACATGTGCATCTGCACCTCGATCATCGGCCTAGGAGGCCTATGGAAAAAACTAGGTCTCATCTCTAGAAACCTCTCAAAAAACAAACTAGCTAACTATGAAGTGAATGAGAAGTTCTCCCTCCCATCTATCATAGCACGACATCTATCCAGTGCTATACAAAAATGCCTCAAGAAAATGGCAGACCACCTAATAATTCATGGCCTCTGTATCAAAGAATCCACATAATATAAAATCATGCAACTAATGTGCTAACCATCACCAATAAAGTGTGAAATAGTTGACAATAACAATGTGAGGCACCTAACATCCTCTGTGCCAAACGAGGTGATCCCTAACTGTCCACCAACCACCTGCAAATCACTAGGAGAAGGTATATCAAGTGCAATATACCTTTGAGAGTAGGCAAGTTGACTTTCAGCTACAACACCCACTGGTACATCAGGAAACTGGGGAAAATCCTCCCCTCTCCTAGATAGCACAGTGATAAAATAAATATCCTCCTCAGTGAGATGATACCACTGATGAGGACTGACTCTGAATGCCTGTTGATGGGCATCCCATCGATGGATCAATTGTGCAAGAAAGGAGGAATTCCCCTTCAAGGATGTAGCCTCCTCGTAGTACTTGAGGAGGCCTTCATTCCTCAAGAGGAGTCACGTAGCTACAGTATTAGGCTGAGGGTACACACCCCTCTCCCTCTCTCTGGCTTCCCACTCTTGAACCGTATTGTACTGGTCCAATCTTTGTTGTTTCTTCTCCATGCACTAACGTCTCTGCATAATTAACATATAAATTACATTAGCATCATACATAAAAACATAACTTTTTTCAGTAAATGAGAAATTTATTTCAAAATATATGCAAACATAAATTTTGTCAAAAAAATAAAAAAAA
Organism: Picea engelmannii; assembly: GCA_009831015.1. Lineage (NCBI taxonomy): Eukaryota > Viridiplantae > Streptophyta > Pinopsida > Pinales > Pinaceae > Picea > Picea engelmannii. The sequence continues at coordinate 293,848 of ML794353.1, read as the reverse complement.
ATCTTCGGTGCGCTTGCAAAACAGTAACGCATCGCCCATGGTGTGCACACATATATTATGCATCGCATACAAAGTGAAATTTATGTTAGATGGTGCGTAGTAATTTGTGTACACACCAGTGCGCTATATATCACGAACGCACCGCTATAACACTATCTATTTTCCACAGTGTGTCTATTGTTATGTACATATCGGTGTGTTACATATAAATGATGCACCGCTCGAACAACTATCTATTTTAAATGGTGCATATAGTATTATGAATGTGTCAATGCATTCCATATAACCAAGGCACCATTGAATGGAAACTATTTATTTTTGTCGGTGCATTCATAATAAACGCACTAGTGCGTTAGTTATAAACAACGCATCGGTGCGTTTATTCAGAATGCACAGGTGAAAATAAATAGTTTCCATTTACTAGTGCATATAGTTTTATGATTACATTGGTGCATACATAGAAAGGATGCACCATTAAATTGTAATTATTCTATCTTAAACGATGCGTATATTTTTATAAACGCACCGACGTGTTTCCTATAACCAACACATCATTGAAAATAAACTATTTATTTACACCGGTGCGTTCAAACTAAACACACCAGTGCATTCGTTATCAGAAACACATCGGTGCATTTATTTGGCATGCACAGATGAAAATTAATAGCTTCCATTCAATGATGCATATAGTTTTATGATTTCACCGGTGCGTACATACAAACGACGCACCGTTCAGTGGAAACTATGTATTTTGGACGGTGTGTCTATTACTTCGGACGCACCAATGTGTCATTGGTAAGTACGCATTGACGCATTCTGTAATATGACGCACCATCAAAACTATATTATACATGATCAGTGTGCCCTGTAAAATTTACAGGGTGCACCGTGCGTGGTGCGAGCCGAACTAATTGAATGCACCGCGCAGTAAAAAAAAAATGAAAAACAATGCAAATTTAACTCAATTTCAAAATTTAATCCGCTAAAATGACAATGTACAAAGAAATAAATAATTTACCCAGACATTTTATCGTCAAGGAAGCATCATTCGGATGTAGTGAAAAAAATGAAATTTGCCCACCGTATGGAAAAATTGGAATCCCACAAATCGAGCACTGAATGGAAACAATTCAAGCAACGAAAGAATCAACGACAGTGTGCTTCAATTGGGCAAAGGAGGCATTGGTGCTTGAGAGCTTCTCTGCACTGGAAACGGTAAAAATGTTTTTTTACCGCCGGTTTTTTTTATTATTATTTAAGCATGTTCCAGTGCACTCATGTTAAGTGCACCAGTACGCACACTGACAGATAGAACACCGTTACTTTTTAAAAACGTTGTGACGGTGCGCCATATGGAGCGCATCGGGGCTCCCTCAAGACAAATGTGCACTGGTCTATTTAAAAAATAAATGCAGACTGTGCAGTTTTTTTTTGCGCACCAGTGCGCCCGTCACGTGCGTATCAAGCCCGCTATCTTTTTTATCGTTGGTTTTTATTTAAACCATGTTTTAGTGCATGTGCATTAAGTGCATCGGTGCTAACCGATGCAGATAACACATCGTTTCTTTTTAAAAACACGTGACGGTGCCTCATATGGAACGCACTGGTACGCCACTAGGACAAAGTCACATTGTTGTGCATTTAAAAAAAAATGCAGACTGTGGAGATGTTTGTTGCCAACCGGTGCTCTAAGGGGACAATGGCGCACCGATATGCATTTTGGAAGAAAAATGCAAGAAGAAAAACATGTTTGTTGTGCACCGGTGCACCCATTTTGGGCGCACCAATGCTTTCGATTTGCTTTTATATGATGTGCACCATTGTTTTATTTATTTTTTAAATAACTCTTCAATGATGCACCATTGTCTATTAACACCGGTGCATTTATATATGTTGGCACACCAGTGTGGTAAATTCTTATAAACACACTGTTAAAAAAAATTCGCTAAAACATTCGCCCGCACACCTCCACTATAAACGAATTTTTGGGCTATTTTTATAGGGGATTTTGCAAAAACCTCCACTATAGGGTCTTTTCCTTGTAGTGACATCACCTATACACCAACTTCTCACATTCTAGTGTTTACCCTTGGCCAACATTTTGAAGCTTGTTATTGATTAATTCCAAGTTCAAGTGGGATAATGGCTCAATATGTAGGTGGCTTTTCCAACGATAGCTCTTGGCGGTAGTTGGCTCCAATTCATCTTGTTTCTTAGGTAAGAAATCTTAAATGAACCCTATTAGTGCTTTGTGGATATTTTTTAAAGTGTTGGGTTCTCTTGCTTCAGTGCTATATTCTGGTGATTTGTTATGGTGATCTATTCTAGTGCTTTATTCTAGTGTCAGGTGTTTGGGGCCTTACATTCTCATTATAGGTTATGTTTCATGTATGGGCTCTATTCAACTCCAAACTTGAATTTATGGGCTATCCAGTCTTCACCACCATGCTCTCCATGCATAGTTTCATTTTTAGGAAATAGTGTGGTTTTATTCTTGGGTTGGCATCCTAAACTCTCATGAACTCCACCAAATGGAATTCCAAAGCATGCATGGCCTGAGTTTTCTCAACAATCCTTTGAAAGTGTGAGTCCTTTCTTGGGCCTCCACTATGAGTGACTCTTCCCCAATTTGAACCGATTTTTTGCATTGAATAGTCAAGTTCGCAACTTCTTGATGATTCCCCCCCAAATCTATCTCAAATGCCCTCATTTGCTTGTGAATTCTTGCAATCTCACAACAGGCATAATGCCTATTTTGACAGTGCTCCATAGTGATGAAGATTCCTAACTAAAACCACTAGTTTGGAATGAAATGGGGCTTAGATGAAGGCTAGAAATGTAGGGCCAACAATGAGGGATAAATCCAATATCGAGGTATCCTACATTCAAACCTCCAAACCTTTATTCAATTCCAAATGAATATCACCATGAATAAGATTTGATATATCAAGGGTGACTAATCATGGGCCTTGATTGCTCTTATCAAATTTGCATGTCAAATGTGTTGTTCATCCCTCGACCTTGCTATCGAATTTATTGCTTGATTCAAAATAAAATTATGAAGGTTTGTTGAGATCAAATAATGGTTAAGTCTTGTGATTCAAAAGGGATTCAAACTAAATTATCCCATTTTTCCATTCTTTGCACCCTTCATTGATGTGATCTAATGAATGATAATATTAAAGGAAGGAGAAAGAAGACCGAATGCCCTCCCTTAATACTTAACAACCCTTCTTCTAATCGATCTCTATTGCTAGTGAGCCTATTGTCTTGTTGATTTAGCAATCTCAATATATGAAAATAAGAGATTGACTGGTTTTTCTCTACCATCCCTTGAATTCTGACCATTGTTCTTCTTGGTTCTAGGGCTTGCAAAGTTGATTCTTTCAGTAGATTCAGATGATTATGGAGGAATGGACAAGGATATTAATTTCCTTGCATCCTTGATTTAAACCAATATGAAGTCCCTAATACAAGGCCATTTCATCTGCTTCATGTTTTTTTCTTTCCCTAATCCCCATGCAAAGTCACTTTCTACTTTTTCTCTAATATCAAGAGGATTCCTTGCACCTACCACCCCTCTTTTATTATCATAATTATTAATAATTGTTAATATTATAATTATTTATTATTGATTATACTTTAAAATTTATAATTATTATACATAGGTGGCATTTGTGGGTGGGAGTCTCCATGATCCCAAAGGAAACATGTTGTTTTACTATGCCTGGGGATAGGAAATATCTCCAATAATCTCAACAATACCTATTTGTTATGGATGGGCATGTGTATCATGAAGGAAGAAGGAACTAATGACCTTGTGGTTCTGGGGGACTCGATGTTTGTTATAAAAGATATGGTAAACCATGTTAATATGGGATGCAATGCTTTGATTTCTCTTCTCTCAATGATAAAATGCATGGTCACCAGCTTTGATAATGTATCCTTTTTTCACATCAAACGAGAGCATAATGGCCTAGTAGATCACTAGGATAAAGTTGCCTCACATTTAAATTTGTGAATGTTTGTTAAAAATTGGGTAATATCCTTTAACTTCATTCCTTAACCAAAGTTTGGACTTCGAATTTCTCATCCCTTTCAATGCAATATTATGATGGGACACATCTGGGATGATTTGGTAGGTGATACTTTCCACCGACGTGCTTGACAAGTTGGGTGGCTCGAGGAAAAATTGAATGCAATATGTGTGGTGGTGTATTGAAATGTGGGATTATTCAAATGATGGAGGTGAGTTGTAGTGGTGTTTGCTTGGTGAAAAGGAGGGTTTTCCAGCTCCGACGAGTCTAGTTTGGTTTCTCTGGCGTGGATGCTATTTGGGGCATAAGGAGGTAAGGTGGTCTTGAGAGTCAGTTTTGTGAAATTAGTGGGATTCTAAAGGATGTGTGTGTAGGTTGTTGGGATCTCTCAATGTCGACAATATCACTAGAGCTGACTAGAAAAACTCAGGTTCTTCAATTTTCCTTTCTAGTTGCTATGTTGTCTAACTTTCAAGTTTTATGTTACCATATAAATCCTTCTTTTCTAGTTTTTATTAAAGTTGGAATTGGGGTTAAATTTCTGTGGGTAAAGGTTGGTATTGGTAGTTGTGGTTCAGAGTTTTATCGTCTTGGAACCCCTAGTTCCTCTACGAAAGGTCTCTCTATGGTTAATATGGGTGATGTAGAGTGGAGATAGGTAAAGAAGATCCTATGCAGGGATGAGGAGGCCATTCAATCTCTCCATAGAACCAATTCAAAAATGGATGAGTTGGAACAGGTCATAGCTAGAAGTGTGGCTAATGTTTTGGAATTTCTACATGTGTAGATGTGATAGATTGATACTCTGGAGGATTAATGTCAACAATTGTGGTCTATGGTTCTACCTCAACAAATGGAGTCTCCCTCTATGGATTCCAACAACCATGACTCAACGAACTCCATTCAGTGAATTTAAAGGGATGAAGAAACATGGGGTCAACCTCATGACCCTATGAAAGTTGAAGAGCTGGGTCCTCTCCTCTCTGTAGAGGGAAAGGAGGTCTAGGACCATTTTTTCCCCTGACAAGCTATGTATTTCCAAGTTGTTTTTTTTGGGACAGTTTGTGAAAAAAATTATTTGTAGTAATATATGGAAGGTTATTTTAGGGGATTTCTTAATATCGTTGTTACTATATCTATAGTTATACATCTAGATGGACATTCCTATAAAATTTTCTTGTAATTGTTGTTGTTATGAAGCAACCCCTCTTTTTAATGAAAAAATAGTTTTGTCTCTATTAAATAATAATAATTACTATCATGATGGGTCAGATTGAGTGGATGAGTGCTATGGTTATAATGCAAGAGGTCTCAAGGTCAAGTCCCTAGAATATATATTGTAGAGATTATTGGGCCTCACTCGATGTCCCCTCCATGTTAGCCCTATAATCAAGGCCAATTGTTTACCTTGTTTACCATTTATGGATCATGGGGAAGTACTCAGAGGGTTTTTTGTGAGGGTTTCCTTGGAATAATAAAAAAATTACTACAATAATTATTATAATTAATTTTATAATAATAATAATAATTATTATTATAATTAAAAATGAATTAGTATTTGTTAATTTTATTTATTTTCTTTCTTTACAATTTCATTTGGCATTTATGTTTTAGCAATATTTATTTGCTTTCTAGCATTTCATTTCAATTTTTTCACACCACTTGTGCACATGATTCACAACTTAATGATATATTATTCGTTCATGACCCAAAGCTCAACCTTATAAAATCAACAACTTCATTCATAACAACTAAATTCCTCACTCAAGGACAAAAGGAATCTTATAGTATGGATATGATTGTGGGGATAGGCATCCAAATAATTTGCCACAATCATTTACATAAATACATAGTTGTTATCCTTTAAAGGGCTTTAAAATCCTTTATATTGGATGTGGTCAAGGTCAATTTAGTAGTGGAGCACTCTCATGAGTGTCAATGTTGAGGTTGGGGTTGGTATTTTAATTAAGCCAACCTATCTCTTTTAACCTATGGTTCAACCCCTTGATTATTGGAGTCCTAATCCCTTATACACATCTATGAAGAGGTATATTAGTATCCATTCATAGGTTCCTACCAAGTGGATCTCATGGGATTGAGGAGGCACCTAATATAGATAACTATTGACCATTGGGAATTACCCCCAGTTCCCCTTACTATAATGGTCCCTATCATTTCTTCATTATCTCCTTTGATGGACTTCATCCCCATTCATTGGAGCAATTGGAAGGCCAAATTGCTATAGATGATTTTAGAGGAAGGCCATTAATTAAAGTATACTTAGGCTACTATTTTTCTTTTTAAAAACCTTAGGATGAAAACTTTTATATAAAATCCTTACATTTTTATGCTTTATTTTTTTTTAACAAACACTAGAAAATTCTATTTATTAAAGAGTTGTAGCTATGGCATATAATGAAAATTTGCAAAATAGAAACTAGCCATGGAGTTTCTCTTCAAAAACTTGTAAAATCCTCCTAGAAAGCTAGTTACAATTCTTCCAAAAATGAGTTATGTCCTGATTTCTAAAGAGAGTATATATAAAACATGCTAATCCTAAAAACAAAAAATATACTGAAAGATACAGAGCTGTCATAGTTTAGAGAAGAGTAATAGGCTTAGAGACTGAAGTTCATTCATTAATTTTTTCTAGAGATCCACATTTAGAGATTGGAGTTCATTCATTAATTTGTTCCACAGGTCCTTGTAATTATGAGAAATGCATATGTTTTCCACTGTTTGGAAGGGTGGAAGACAATTTCCACTGAAGCCATTGAGATCCAACATAGGTTTTTGTTGGCTTGTGTTGATGCAGTCTTGTAGGTGTAAATTCAAGAGGTGGTCTAGTTCCATGAGCTCAAGAGTCACCTTTGCCATGCACTAGCCCAACTAATTGAAGCCAACACCAAAGTATATGATACCAATGATGGGGTGGTCTTGCTCCAAGGGTCCAAGAGTCTCTTACTCCATGCACCAGCGTAACCAAATTAAACCAATGTTGAATGCCAATTTCCATGAGCCAGTGATACTTTATCCCAATGCGGTGCAAAGAAACTCAAGGTGGGCATTCATTACTAGAGTTGGAAATTAAGTGAGGCATACCTCAAGGGTAGGGGAGCCTTGTACTAGTTGTCATGTCTACATGTGAGTCGAGAGTTTCTTTATGTGTCATATGTTGTAATGATTTCATGTTTCATGCATGGGGATTGAGGTTAGGGAATGGGTTGATCATGTCGATGGATATTAATATAGATCCCCCCCCTTTTTCTTCATAGCCTCATTGTCTCTTTTGTCAACCTCACCATTCTATTATTGGAGGACATGGTACCATTATAATCCTTTGATTTTTGTGCAAATATATCACACCCTTTCTAGTATCGAAGCAAGATGTATATCTAAGGGGATGGTGTTCACACTCATATGTTGAATAATAAGACTGGAATCTCCCAAGATGATGAGCTTCTTAACCTACATGGAGATGGATAAACTAATTCCTTTCAATAAGGCATATGCTTCTTCCTAATTATTGGTCATGAATCCAAGGTGTCATTCAAAGGTTTTTTCTAGTTTCCCCCTAGGGATGAAAATAACCCCTCTCACACCTGCCTCCCAAGGGTTCCCTTTAGAGGATTCATAAAAAAAGAGTAAAAACGAGTTTGTTTTTTTTTTCAAATTCATGTGGTCTGAAATGAATCTACTAGCGTGGTCTACTACATTTGTTTTTTTTCTCTACCACAAGGGGGGCTATATTGAATTTCTTCCACCATTCCTCTTCATATTTTTCCAAATCATGCCTAATCATTGTCTGCATACCTTTAACTCTTAGGTGTTTAGCTAACCGAAGCCTTGCTCTCATAGCTACATATTCTAGGATTTTCAATTTCTGATGGAAAATAACATTGTTACATGCCAACCAAAATTTCTAATAAACATATTCGTTATTTCCATTTGTAAGCACTTAAATAAAGGCTTACCTTTGAGATATCCCTGATATTTTCCATCCCATTGAGCCAAGAGTTTTCTCCAATTGCTTTGCTTCCTCCATCTATGAAATATTCCTTTTAGTGTTTGTCTCCATACTTCCTCTGTATTTTCACATTCCAAAAATAGATGATGCACTGACTCTTATTCCTTTTTGCATAAAGGACACCAAGAAGGCCCCTATATCCCACACTTTCATAAATTTTCTGTTGTAAGTATTTTCCCATTGTTATTACATCAATTTCCACCACATATGCATTAATGACATGTCTAACCTTTCCATGTCCTACTTGCAGACATTAATCCCCTTTCCCTCCTCCATATTCTTCAAAAATCAATATTTTTTGACATGTACATTCCCTAACAACTATGCAAGACATGTATATGCATGTTTCTTTATTGAAAAGTGCGTACACCTCAATTTTTCTATAAAAAAAATAATTTTGCATATATTTGGACGAGGTTCATGGGCTCACCCAGTTCCTGACCCCTTATCTCCCATACATAACTAATTGCAACCACTCCAACCACTTGGAGATGGTATAAATTGAGCCTAAGACATTAGGAGAAGAACAATCATACATGAAGAGAAATTATGTTGGCAATTTACCGCCTCATTTGCAAGCCTTTATTCCCTTTCTATTGATTCATTTCCTCAAACCTGGAAACCCTTGTTTCTAGTATTTTCCATGCTTCATATATCTGGCTAAGAAGTTTCTCTTTGTCTTATTTGGGTCTGCATAAGCACTGGAGTCAAAGGTGCTACCTATAGTTAGTGTCTTGGGTGGATGGACCTGAAGTACGACCTCGAAGCAGTTCCACAGGTGGTGCAGGTGATAACTACCTATATTCTATTGTCTAATAATAAATACCCCCCTTTCCCATGAAATACTTGTTTTTTAATATAAGATGATTATGTTTGAACATCTTATCTCCTAGAACACTAATTGTTGTAATCACTTTGTTTTTGGTCACTTTCATAAAGGTTAGTTATTGTATAACTACTCTCCTTTGTATTTCTTTGCTCGAGTGTTTTGTAAGTTATCAAAGGAATAGTTTGGAAGGAGCATGATAGGTTTTCAACCATGGGATCTTAATCAAATATAGGACATCATATATGTCTCTTTTTCCCTGTTACCAATAGTTAATTAATTGATCGAGTTAGTTACAAATCTTTGATTGCATTTCTGGGATTTGGTTTGTTCTTTAAACGGTTAACGCTCTGTTGTGGCTTTAACCCATAGCCATAGAGGAATTTCCTTGTAACAGAATTGGGGACCATATTGGGGATTTATCTCCTTTGTGGGTTAGTTTTTGTTGATTTCCTTTGTTTTTCTTTTTTGTCTGGATTTTTGTTGATTTTGACTGAGTAGTTTAAATATTTCGAGTCTTGTTTATATCTTGTCAAGACTTCTTGATTTGTATTTCAATATTTTCTAAAACTTTTAGGGTTGTATACACACTTTACTATGAATATAGTCACATACATACATGTTTTTTATTTGATACAATCATACATGTACATCTGTGTTCTACATTATATACAATTGTGTACATCTCTTGAGTGAGAGTTTTTAACTCTTCTCATCCTTTTTGAGTTTTCTGGTTTGTTTTTTTGGGATATTTGTTGGGTCTAGTGACTGTCTCTGGCCGATTGTTAGTTACAAAAATCATATAAGTTAGATTTTTTTACAAATGATCCCAAAATGATCTTTTAATGACTGTGGTTGAGTTTTTAATTGCATGTGTTAATTAACCATTTGAGAAGCTTAATGAAAGAATGTAAGAGGAATTATGACAGCCATATACATATATGTAGATCTGAAATGAAGTAATAAACAACAAACCATAACAAGATAAGTGATAATGGAGTTCGGCACAAAATTGCCTACATCTCCGGGCCTTTGTCTCTGTGGGGGAGGCTTTTTTATTTCTGTTCAAAGCTCAAAAAGTACATTGCAGCAGTGCCATTAGGCTACAAGACTGATCTGGTCATGTTCTTCCAGATCTCTAGAACCCAGCAGAAGAAACAACACGCAAAATGGATGATCGGAGCTCCCAGAAATGGCCTGCAAACGTCTGCTCCTCAACAGCTTCCCTGCATAAAAATGGCTTTGGCTTGGCTTCCCTTCAGCATAACTATGCTCTGATTTCCCTCTATGGCCTCAAACAGGCCTGGTTTTTATAGATTTGAAGTTGGTTATCATTCCCCAACTTCCTCCCAAAATCTGGTCTCCAAAAAATGCCCAATATCTCCCAAAAATGGATAAAATCCATTAATTACAGGCATAAAATCAATTAAAAATAAAAAATATATAAATAAAACCCAGTCTGTAATTATATTTGGGCGTATCCCCCTTTTGGCGCACTCCTAGTCATATGGGAGGTGGCCATGTGGCCAGGCGCTCCATCTGCGCGTTAGCCCCCCGCTCTCCCTCTGTCTGGACTGGTTCCTGGTCCTATGGCGCGGGCATAGGACCGTGGCTAACCCCATACCTCGTGTCCTCCACTCCGTTTGGGTGGATAGGCCCTGGTCATGTGGGATCCGCCGAGATCCATGGGTTGATCTCTATCCACCAACTCCGGGTCATATGGGATAACCAAAGCAACCACGGGTTGGGGCTAAGCCCCAGCCCTTTCCGCCCCCAAATAAAATTTTAATCAAACTTAAATAAAATATTTGCCATTTGATTATTAAGAACCAAAAGTGGAGCGGGTGGTTAGCCCGGTCCTGCCAGTCCGTAGCTTGGAGGAGGTCGGGGGTTCGACTCTGGTGGAGACCCCAAAATTTTGCACAAACCACAACCAATAGAGGGGTGCCACGTGGCACCTTCCCATTAGTTGAACATGATGCCACTTGTCAACACAGGTTTGGACCGCCTGTCTGTCGAGGTGTCTGCCCAGTCAGCAACCATTCCGCCATGTCAGCATGCCACTGTACTTGCCACCGTGAGCCTGTGCCATGTGTCACCCTTACAGTGGTGACACGTGTCACCCTCTGATCGGTCCAAATCACCTGTTGTACGCCCTGTCATCTGCCACATGTCATCTCTAGATGCTACCACATCAGCTATATGACTGTACGACCTGTACAATCAGCCTTCCACGTGGACTGTACAGACTGTACAGTCACCCCCTTTTTTTACCTGTTTGGGTTTTCGATCAGAATGCAATATCTTTCGCATACAGAGTCCGTTTGACGAAGTAAATATATGGTCGGAATTAGGAAGACGAGACGGACGCAATGGAATTGGTTTCGTCTGATTCTGAGCACTTTCATTTTTGAGCCTTTTTTAACCCTGTCAAGCTCCTGGATCCGATTTTGGATCACACCTCCCCACTAAAATACCTTTTGGTCCCCAAAAGGTTACTGACCAGTCAACAAGCTCGGGATAGGCCACCCGGCTTGTCCTCTGTCTCTGAACTCTGTCCTATGCACCTGTCTCATCAAGATCAACTGTAACACAATCATGACAACTAACAGTATATTGTTAGCCATTTGAACCCTGTTACATCTTACTGAATCCACTATCATCCATGTAGACAACATTACTAATGACAACATCAAAAAGATGACTGCAAATGAGCTGATATGCTTGAAATATTTGCACGACATGAGTTTATCTTGAAGCAACTTATGATTGATTTTCCATTCAACAATCATTTCTTGTTCTTGCTTAAGATCGATTACTTCATTTGAAACAATTATTGGTTTTTTTCTTGCTTGCACTGCCTTCTTTAATTGTTCCATTGTTTGAAGTGT
>ML794353.1:264523-281840 GCA_009831015.1 Picea engelmannii | reverse complement strand
TTGATTGTGCACTGCTTTGTTATGTGCATTTGATGATGATTGCTTATCCATTTAAGTGTGTAAGGCTTATGATGTACTTGTGTTTTTAACCCCAATTGCTTAACCAATTCTTCTAAGATTAGATTAGATTGAGATCCACTGTCAATTAATGTGTATATCTTAGTGTGTCGCATGATTACCCTTATATGAAACAAGTTGCTTCTACAATCAATGCCTTCACCAATTTTACCTGTCATACCAACCAATGAGATCTTTGATTCATCACCTGAATTTGATCCCAAGTCTATGGGTCTTGTTGTCGCTGCCACTGTTTGCATTCCCTTCTTTTCCTTGAACCACTTTGGCCTCTTCTCAGGATGTAACTGCCAACATCTGTCCTCATCGTGTCCCTCTTTCTTGCAATGCTTGCAAGAGGGCTTTCCTTCCTTCCTCGTCACTGCATTTGAATTCTTGCCATGCCATTTCCTCTTGTCCTCTTTCCTTGAAGACGATGATTCCTTTGACACACCTGTTTTTCCTGCTTCAATATACGTAGCTTGAATAGAAACCTCATCAAGGTTAGTCGGTCCAAACATGAATATAGTGTTTCTAATATGCACAGGTAAACCTCCTATATACTTCATAAGAGTTTCTTGTGTTTGTAAAGGGATATCTGACATCAATGCCATTTTTCGAAATCCATCGGTGTATTCTTGCACTGTTTGTCCTTTTCTTAGTTTCAAAGATTGCCATTCAATTAATGCTTTTTCTTTATAACCCAAAGGATAGAATTGTTTCCTAAGTGCATAAATGAAGCTTTTCTATGATGGAAATACATTACCCACTTGTTGCGTTCCATTTTGCAACTTGCTTTGCTACCAGATGAGAGTTGTACCTGCAAGTCTCAAAGATGCCAACTTGATTTGTGTGGCCTCTTCTTTGACCAGTTGCACACTGCAGTAAACCTCCATCTGCCTGATCCAATTGTCAATTTTCTCTGCATTTACTTCACCATCATATATGGGCAACTCAAATTTAACATCAAGTTTTAACAATGGCATTTCATTCTTATGCTTATAAACATTTTTCTTTGCATTAGATTTAGAAATTGAACTTGAAGAAGAAGGAGAAGAAGGAGGTGATGATGGAGGTGAAAGAGGAATCTAAGGATGATCCTCTTCCTCTTCATTTTTTCCCTTTGAAGATTCACCCAAAACTGGTCTCTTTCGTTCCAAGTAATCCTCGTACAAAACTTTCACCATCTCCGACATAGCAAGGAAAGTTTTCCGGAACTCTTTCTCATCCTGAGAAAGCCCTTCTTCCGATGCCATATTCTCGCTGTGAGAAGCTCTCTTTCTCAATCCAATTAATGGATTCTCTGCAACAAGCTCACCTTCACCACATTGTAGCTTTTCCCTGGTTAACATGCAAAACTCAAATCCAAACGTCAACTAGCTCTGATACCACTTGATCCGAAAATGATCTTTTAATGACTGTGGTTGAGTTTTTAATTGCATGTGTTAATTAACCATTTGAGAAGCTTAATGAAAAAATGAGGAAATAAGAGGAATTATGACAGCCATATACATATAGCAGATCTGAAATGAAGTAATAAACAACAAACCATAACAAGAGAAGTGATAACGAAGTTCGGCACAAAATTGCCTACGTCTCCGGGCCTTTGTCTCTATGGGGGAGGCTTCTTTATTTCTGTTCAAAGCTCAAAAAGTACATCGCAGTAGTGCCATTAGACTACAATACTGATCTGGTCATGTTCTTCTGGATCTCTATAACCCATAAGAAGAAACGACACGCAAAATGGATGATCGGAGCTCCCAGAAATGGCCCGCAAGCATCTGCTCCTCAACAGCTTCCCTGCATAAAAATGGCTTTGGCTTGGCTTCCCTTAAGCATAAATCTACTCTGACTGCCCTCTATGGCCTCAAACAGGACTGGTTTTTATAGATCTGAAGTTGGTTATCATTCCCCAACTTCCTCCCAAAATCTGGCCTCCAAAAAATGCCCAATATCTCCCAAAAATGGATAAAATCCATTAATTACAGGCATAAAATCAATTAAAAATCAAAACTATATAAATAAAACCCAGTCTATAATTATATTTGGGCGTAGCCCTCTTTTGGCACGCTCCTGGTCATATGGGAGGTGGCCATGTGGCCAGGCGCTCCATTTGCGCGTTAGCCCCCTACTCTCCCTTTGTCTGGACTGGTTCCTAGTCCTGTGGCGCTGGCATAGGACCGTGGCTAACCCCATACCCCGTGTCCTCCGCTCTGTTTGGGTGGACAGGCCCTAGTCACGTGGGATCTGCCAAGATCCACGGGCTGATCTCTATCTGCCAACTCTGGGTCGTATGGGATAACCAAAGCAAACGCAGGCTGGGGCTAAGCCCCAGCCCTTTTCGCCCCCAAATAAACTTTTATTCAAACTTAAATATAATATTTTCCATTTGATTATTAAGAACCAACAATGGAGCGGGTGGTTAGCCTGGTCCTACCAGTCCGTAGCTTGGAGGAGGTCGGGGGTTCGACTCCGGTGGAGACCCCAAAATTTTGCACAAACCACAACCAATAGAGGGGTGCCACGTGGCAGCCCAAGACTAGGCCACGTGGCACCTTCCCATTAGCTGAACATGATGCCACTTGTCAACACAGGTTTGGACCGCCTGTCTGCCAAGGTGTCTTCCCAGTCAGCAATCGTTCCGCCATGTCAGCATGCCACTGTACTTTCCACCATGAGCTTGTGCCACGTGTCACCCTTACAATGGTGACACGTGTCACCCTCTGACCGATCCAAATCACTTGTTGGACGCCCTGTCATCTGCCACGTGTCATCTCCAGATGCTGCCACATCAGTTGTATGAATGTACGGCCTGTACAGTCAGCCTGCCACGTGGACTGTACGGACTGTATAGTCACCCCCTTTTTTTACCTGTTTGGGTTTTCGATCAGAATGTGATATCTTTCGCATACGGAGTCCGTTTGACGAAGTAAATATATGGTCAGAATCAGGAAGATGAGACGAACGCAATGGAATTGGTTTTGTCTAATTCTGAGCACTTTCATTTTTGAGCCTTTTTTAACCCTGTCAGGCTCCTGGATCTGATTCTGGATCAACAAAGAAAACAAAAAAATAATTATTTTCTTTACTTTGTGCTTCAAGATTATTTGGGTAGTTTGAAGGTTCTTTTCTTGACTTTTAGTGTCTTTGGTTGTTCTGTTAACCATGTTTACAGTCTAAATAAGTATGGTTTAGGTATCTTTTCTTTTATACTACACTCTTACTTGTTTTGCATTGAAAAAGAAAAATTACACTAGTTTTCCATTTTCATTTTGCTTTAAAAAACAAGAAATAAAATAGGAAGTTTGCTTTGTTCTTGTTTCTTTCAGTTTTTACCCTTTCTATCGCTGAAAGAAAAGTTATTTCTGAGCGTCATTCTTCTCTTGCATGTATTTATTTCAAGATATCACTTGTATTCTTAAAACACTTTGAGTCTTCGTGAGTTTTCATTCATAGTTTTGTTGAAAAATAAAATTCCGTTTTTTCTCAAGTTTTTGAATAGTTGCATTGCATCCAAAGAAAATAACATTGATATATTGAATATTGCACAAATGAGGAATGCCTAACCTTGGTGCACACCTAAGACACAATCAACTTCATACCTTCTTGCTTTACACAAAAACAACCCTATAGCCAATTCAACTTACATCTACATGACCAACAACCTCTAAAATGATTTCTCTAAAGATTAGCTTTTGCATCATTACAATATGCCTTATTTATAATATTTATAGTAGGAAAAACCCTAAAGAAAGGTGCCCAAAAAATGGTTACAGATCATTGGCTACAAATCTCATGAATCTCAAGATTCTGTTACAATCAACTCTAAGTCAGTTTATCAGTTGATTACTAATAGACCTCCATTCAGTCTTCAGTCGATTCCCATGCACCCTCCTGTCGGCCTCTTGTCAGTTGACCTCTTCGACTTGCTGTCAATTTCTTCGAATTTGAATTTACCCAGTCGATCCACCTAGACCTTCGACTTGCTATCGATTTCTTTGACTTCAACTTTACCCAGTCGATCCACCTCGACCTTCAACTTTCAGTGCAAAGAATATAACAACCCAACATTCTCCCACTTGTTGTCTTATTTGCTGAAACCAAGATATTTATGAACTCTCGTTCACAGACCCATGGCAACAATGCCCATTGTGTCTCTACACCAAGATAACTTCACAACACCCACAAACTTGGTCAAAGAGTCTACTATGTTTTCCAACATGTCTACTTTCTCCAGCAACACCTTGTTTATTTCCACCATGTCTCTTACGAAATGGTATCGTACATCAATGTGCTTAGTATTGAAATGATAAGTTGGGTTCTTTTTGATAAATGTTGTGCTTTGACTATCACAAATTATCTTCATATCTCTCTTCTCAAACCCAATTCTTGAACATATCCTTTAAAACCACATTGATTCATTGCTTCCGTGAGTGGCTGCAATTTATTCAACTTCTATTGTTGACAAGGATACGACCCCCTGTCGCTTACTCATCTAGTTGATTTCTCCACCGAACATATTGAACACATATCCATTGGCCGACCTTCGACGATCCATATCTCTAGCCTAATCAACATCGACAAATCCATAGACATTTAATTCACTATCTCCCCTAGGTTTTCCTTGGTAGCATATAACATAGTCTTTTGTGCCACAAAAATACCTAAATACTCTCTTGACAGTTTCCCAATGCTCCTTTCTAGGTGTCGAAATGTATCTACTCAACACTCCCACTGCATGGGAAATGTTTGGTCGAGTGAAGACCATCACATACATTAGACTACCTACAAAAATTGCATAGGAAACACGTTCCATGTTCTCTATTTCCTCCTATGTCCTTGGACATTGTTTAGTAGTTAGCCTTCCTCCCACAGGAATTGGCACCTTCACAAGTTTGCAATCTTGCATGTTGAAACGTTTCAAGATTGTTTCAATATACTTCTTCTGGTTCAACCAGAGCATTTTATATGCTCAATCTCTTATGACCTCCATTATCAGAATGAAATTTGTTGCAACAAGATCCTTCATGTTGAACTTAGAGGATAGTTTTTTCTTCACCTCCTTTATTGCGTTCATGTTGTTTCCAATTAGTAACATGTCGTCGACATACAATGCTACATATATGAAACACCCATATTCTTCTTTGGAATATATGCAGTGATCATATTTGCTTCTCACAAATCCCAAACTAAGGATGTATGTGTCGTGGTACCACATCCTTGGTGACTTCTTTAGACCATAAAGGGATCTTTTCAATTTGCACACCAAATCTTTCTTGCCCCTTACTGTAAATCCTTTAGGTTGTTTCATGTAGATTTCTTCTTCCAGGTCCCCATGTAGGAACACTGTCTTTACATCCATCTATTATATTTCAAGGTCAAATGATACAATCAAAGACATTAGTACTCTAATGGAAGTTAATTTTGCAACAAGGGAAAAATCTCACCGAAGTCGACTCCTTTGACTTGGGAATATCCTTTCGATGCCAGTCGAGCTTTGAATTTCTTGACTTGACCTGTGGTGTTCATTTTCTTCTTGAATACCCACTTTCTACCAAAATGTCTTCTTCCATTTGGTAATTAAACTAAATCGCATGTCTCATTCTTATGCAATTATTTCATCTCTTCAACCATAGTTTCCTTCCATATTTTTCCCTCTGTTGAGTCGACTACCTACTCAATCGACTTGGGCTCTTTGTCAGTGGAAGTTAACACAAATGCAGAATGAAAGTCAGGTGTAATATACCTTTCAATTTCTTTTCTTAATCATTTTTACCTCCTTAGAATCGGGGTCGGTTGTTCCACCTCTTCTTTTGATTCATTCGACTCATCTGAATCAAATTCTTTGTTCCTCAATTCAAACCACACCTTCTCTGGATTATTCTCTTTTTGAACCATCACTTCAGACTCAAACTTCCTTCCGACTTCTCTAAAGGCCACATCTCGAATGTACATTGTTTTCCTTGATGTAGGATCCCAAAGCTTATATCCTTTCATTCCTTCTTTGTATCCAATGAAAATACACTTGACTACCTCCTTGTCTAGATTGCTCCTCTTTTCTTTGGGAACGTGCATAAATGCATCACAACCAAATATTTTGAGATGTGAAACCAAAGGATTCTTTCCAAACCATACTGCATGTGGAGTCATGTTGACTAGCACCGATGAAGGAGACATATTCACTAGATATTTTGCAGTGTTGACTGCCTCTGCCTAGAATTCTTGTGCGAGCCCAACACCGCCAAGCATGATCCTTACTTTGTCCATCAATGTTTTGGTCATTCTTTTAGAAACTTCATTTTTCTTTGGGGTATATGGTGTGGTATTTTGGAATTCTATGCTACACTACTTGCAGAATTGATCAAATTCCTTTCCACGCAATTCGCCACCATTGTCAGTTCTCGACACCTTAATCTTCTTATCTGACTGGTTTTCTACAAGAGATTTAAACTCTTTGAATTTCTCGAAAATCTATGTTTTCTTCCTCAGGAAATATATCCCTGTCTTCCTGGAAAAATTATTTATGAAGGATACATAATACAGGGATCCACCAAGTGAAGGCACTGAAACAAGGCCAAACACATCACTATGAACCAGTTCTATAATCCCTTGTTCCCTTGTCGCTCCATATAGGAACCTCACCCAACTTTGTTTTCCATATATACAATGTTCACAAAAGTCGACTTCTAAATTACATTAAGGAAAGTATTTGACCATACCTTTTTTATGCATAGCTCGAAGTCCTTTTTCTCCAATATGTCCCATCCTCTTGTGCCATAGCATGGTCGGGTCATTTTTTTTAGGGCTTGTTGAGTCGGGTTGAATCAACTCAGCTCGATTCGAAGTCAAGTCAACTTCAGGAACATCAATGTTGTTGCATCCAGTCTAGTTGACATTCCCTAATAACTTGTATAGGGTTCCAATCTGAACTCCTTTCATTAATACCATCACACCTCTGACCATCTTGCACATATATTTTTGAAATAGAGTGTGCACCCCTACATCATTCATCTTGCTGATAGATATCAGGTTTCTTGCCAAAACCAGAATTTGTATCACATCTGGAAGGGTTCTACTCCTCCCATCTTGCAGTATCAGTTGAACTCTTCCTTGTCCAACAATTTTGGTTGTCGATTCATTACCCAAGAACACATCTCCTCCTTCATATCATTCATATTTGCATAACCATTCTCTACGTGGTGTCATATGATAGGATGCTCCTTAGTCGATCAACCAAACATCTTAATCCAATTGTGTACTAGTCAATGCCAGGTACACATCGCCCCCATTATCTGGAGTCTTCTTTCTATGTCGACTTCTTCTCATTAGATCCTATACTAGATTTTTTTTCCTTTGAATTACAATCCCTTTTTTAATGCCTAGTTTTACTTCATTTCCAACATCTTCTTGTTGTCGAATGAACTGGGGATTTAGATCTACCCTTCAACTTAGAATTTCTACGGGAGAATTTACCTTTACCTCTATAAATCACTCGACCTATCACCACTAATGCATCTTTGATTGATCCTTCCATGTTCTTCCTTCTCATTTCTTCTAACAATAGAGATTCAACCACGTCTTCTAGCACTATTGTGGTTGAACTAATCCCTATAGCCATGACTAAAATATCCCAGGAGGTTTGGAAAAAAACATAATATGCTTACACATTTCTCCTCCTCGATGATTTCAATATCCACAGAAGATAACTAGCTTATAATGGTATTAAACACATTTAAATGCTTAGTCACCAAACTACCCTCACTCATTCTCAGAAGATACAACTTTTTCCTAAGGAATAACTTGTTTACTAGGGATTTTGATTGGTACAAGCTCCCCAACTTGTCCAATAGATTCTTGTTTGAATCTTCACTCGAGGAATTCACCAATACCGAATTTGCGTCGAATCGTACTCATTTCCCTTCTCTCGAGTTTCTCCCATTCTTCCACCGACATACATGTCAAAATGGTACCTAGATATATTGTTTCTCAGTGTTCTCAATCTACAAGGAGATCTTCAATTTTAAGCTTCCAAAGTTCGAAATTCTGACCATTGAATTTTTCTATCTCTATTCTCGAGCTACTCGTCATTCTTTAAGCACAATCTGTAAAGATTTCTAACTTATGACTCTTACTGTACTTAGGGTTTAGCTTATATCCAAGGTTGTTAAACCAAGATATGATACCACATGTTAGTAAATGAGGTGTTGGAATACTAAGGGGGGGGTGCATCAGTATAAGCAATTTTTACCACTTTCAATCACAATATATAAACTTTGACTTTATCAGCAGTATTCAATAGTTTATCACTTGTGCATTCAATATATTATTGCATCATAAACATTATCATTCATCAATGCATAATAAACAACCACAGATACATAGTACACCAGAATTTATGTGGAAACCCAAATAGGAGAAAACCACATAATTATTTCTTATATATATCAAGATTACAATCATAGGAAGCACCAAATTCCAAAATCTCCAGAACCAACCCCCTATTTATAGGCTCCAACCTAAAGGAATCTACAACTCCCTGAGTTATCCATCTACAACTGGAAGGAGCCTCCAACCCCCTAGTTAATAGGCTCCAACCTCAAGGAATCTCCAACTCTTTTTGTTCTATGGCTCCAACTAGAAGGAAGATATGACCCCCTTATTTACAATATCCAACCTGAAGGAAGCTCCAACTCCCTATGTTCTCCAGCACCAATCGGAAGGAGGTTATAGCCCCCTTTCCTTGCCCCATCATGTCGCCTTGAAATATAAGTGTAGAATCAAACTGTCACTACCATTGATCAACATGTAACTACCATTGTAACTGATACATCAATTTGTCAGTGTCAGTGTCACATCAACCTATCAATGTCATTGTCACATCAACCTGTCACTATCAATGTCACATCAACTTCTCACTATAAATATGTCACGGATATACCACCATCAAACTGTATCATATTATACATCAACCATGTACCAAGACTTATATCATACCTTGTACCATAACTTGTACCATATCATGTACCGAAACTTGTACCAAAACATGTACCATACCATGCATCAACCATGTACCATATCATCAATGATGTGCCTCAACCAAGTACCAACATTACCAAACATGCTTTAAGCATGTACCACAATATCCAATGAATGTACCTCAAACATGTGCCATAACATTTAATCAAAATGATATAGTGAATTTTTTTATTTATAAACATATATTTAAAATTTAATGAAAATATTTTGTAAGGTAATTATATTATTAATTTGTTATTATAATGATAATATTATATTAGGATTAAAAATATTGATAAAGGTAATAAATTTCAAAATAGTTTATAATGAAAATATTTTCTTAAAAATTATTGAAACATTTGTTTTTATTTTTTATTTTCAAAATAAAAAGAAAATCAAAATGTTTAAGAAAGTATTTACATGTTTATTTTTTATTGCAATTATAGTGTGTTATAACATATTAATATTAAAAAGAGGTGGCGAGAATGGGAGGGATTATTTTTTAATCTCAAAAGAAATAATAAAAACTTCTTGCATAGGGATTTAGAAGGGATATAAACAATCAAGGTGAAGTTCTTGTTTTATTCCAAGGCTTGAGGATTGTTAATGACATATAACATAGGATATTAATTGTCATTGGAGATTTGAAACTGGTAATCCAATTTATGCACAAAATTTTTGACAAAAACAATAGTGTTTTATAAGAATATTCCACAGAATAAGCAAATAAGTGGCAAGGTTTGAGGAGGTAGAGTTGTTTTACGTGCTTAGAACATATAATTGAGAAGTAGACAAATTGGCTAATGATGCTCACAAACTTGAGTATCATTCCTTTAAAGACAAAAGTGGGTTGTCAAAGTTCCTAATCCCTTAATCACATGCCAAAGAGCATTTTAAAGGTTAAAAAATTGGGCATTATGTTAATTGCCCCTCTAGCTACAAGAGAATATGTTTAAGGAATACTATATGCATGTTGAACACATGGCATGCCAAATCTCATGTCAATATACAACAAGCTCAAGTGCTAGGTGTATATGTTGAAGCTCTTTCATACAAATTCAATGAGGCAATTTAATCAACCATCTCATCTCATAATCCTCAACATAGGTGGGATCATGGTTGTGGTTTGTGGTGAATTGATGTTTGTTGTGCTCTAGAGGTTCATCCTTTAGATGCATTTTGAGAATTTTCCTAGGTCGGAGCTTCCTTGTCCTCATTTGAAGAGCAACTCCTCAAGGTTCTGGTTAGTTCCCACTAATTCGAGCAATTTCGCGAGTCTGGTCTGAGTTTTGTGAGTGCAATGGTTGTGGAGTTAGTCACATTGTAGACGTATTTTTTTTTGTGCTAGGCCTTCCTGGATAGCACTAGTGGACAAGGTGGTAGTCTGGCAACTTTGTGTCTTATAATAGATGGGATAATGTTTTTTTTGGTGCATAGCTTATGGAATCGACGACTCTAGTTAAGTGTGCTACACTTTGCTTTTGGTTATAGTAAGCTTGAAATTGATGATAATTTGTTAAGTTGGGGGGTGGAAAGAGGCAAGATTGATTAGCTTTTGGGTTTGAGCCTAGAATCACCAATGTCTCATAGACATGTAGGTCATTTCCCAATTTGTGGGCTAGTGGAAATCAAGCAGGTTCTCAGATGTCAAGTAGTGATAAATCAGAGAACAAAGAAGCAATCTCCTCTATTGCAAACCCATGAGACAAACATAGATGGTGAAATTGTCCTATTGATGGAAATTGTGCAGTAGCAAAAACAATAAATTACTGAATTACAGGCTAAGTGTGCCACCCTCAAGCATATGGTTGTTGATATGGCTAGCATTCATAATATGGCATTCTCCATGGCTAATTATTTGTAGGTTCTTCAAGCAACAAGGAGGGTGAGATAGTCCAACAACCACTGACAAATGTGGAGATGGAGCATGTGGAGCAGAACTTAGTCAGCATTGAACTGACGATGAATTGAAGCAGGATGAAGCAAAAGGTTAATTAGACACACTCTCTAGTATTGTATCATGTTTTTTAAAGTCTGTTTATTATTAGGTGACTATGTTATAATATATCCATATAGTAGACTCGATTAGATGATTGGGTTGTTGGCTTTTAAGAACCTAGAGATGTTAAATATACGGATGCTACTTAAAATTGTTGCATCCACCTTTCATTCCATTGGGTTCAAGCACATCTTCAGGAAGAACAATGCTTTGGCAGACTCGCCCTCTAAGGAGGCCATTAACATTGTTGAAAACTCGTTATCATTGGATGAATTCTCTAATGGGACTTTGATTTCCCACAGGGTACACAATGTTGATCCTGATGCTATTCTTCATATGGATATGATCATTTTTGTGATAGTCTAGTTTGTTAGGAGACTTCCTTACACAGGGATGATTTTAGGGGCTAAATTTCGCTCATGGGCTAATTTTCCATGGTTTTTCCAAAAACAAGATTTGCTATTTTAAAAATGATTCGCCCAAATTCTATAGGATAAAATTATTTTACCTTAAAATTCGCCAAAATTTTATAAAAACTATATTAAATCCTTAGAAATTTGAATATTTTTACAAAAATATTGCCAATCATTTATAGTTGGCATATGAAGGATTAGTAAGATTCGCCAAAGTTTCTACATTTTAAAATAAATTTCCATCCTTAAAATCATCCCTGTCTTTACATGTGAATTTCGAATGTATTTTGATTTTATTTTTTTCGAGGCTTTAGTATGCATGTTTCAATAGTGTGGGAGCACCTAAAAATTATAACTTTTTAATCTCTGAAAAAAAAAAAGCTATGTTTCTATTGGAGTGTCCATTAAAAATGTTCATAAAAACCTCATATACAATTTTTTATCCAAAACTTTTGATTGGTTTTAAAAAAAACATTAAAATAACAATTATAACCCTGTGATATTTTGATGATCCCAAATTCATACACAGTAAATGTAAATATTATATGATTTATCATAATCCAACCTAACTTAACCAACCCTAACTTGAGAAACCTGACACAATAGCTTGGCCAGCGTGGACAACTCAAAATCTGAAAAATTCAAGGTGGTTAGTATAGTTAGGCTTCCAGAAGGCTGACCCAAAAGTGGGAGACCCAATGGGATGCAAAGTAAATAGCCACGTGGCATGCTCACACATACTTCGACAAGGGCAGATCATCGCACACTTCATTCTCCCGATTCCACAGGCAATGACTTAGATGATCGTGGTGATGATAATTAATGAAATCTACTAATCATACCAGTAACAATCCCGGCATTCATCGATAACAATACCGATTCCAACATTATTCCATTCATCCAACTCTGCTATTTTCTTACATATATTGGAACAGATTTTGAAGAGGAGCAGAAGCAGATGAGTTTTTGAAGACATGAAGCGTAGTAGGATTGGGATTTCTGAGGATTCTGAGTTTACAGCAGATGAAATTGAAGTTGCAGGCATTATAACCTGCTTCCACCATTACTGGAGACTGTTTCTTCGATGGGGGCAAAGCGCAAGCGACCCGCTTTTCAGAGAGACGAGAGCAGCGCCACCCACAACTCCAACCTGAGCCCACTCGATATCTCTGCCAGCGAAAACCATCATGAGCTTGAACATGGCGGCATGGCTATGGCTGCTGCCCCACAGCCAGCCCGCCGTCTGCAACCCATCTCTCGTCCCAACTCAAAGGTAAGTGGTCTCTAATCTTTGAGTTCTCATATTGGGTCCTTGATTTTTGGCATTGAAGATTGCGGGTTTTGCTTTGAATGGATGGGTTCCTTGGATTTTGAAAATTCTGAGATGGGTCCATCTCATTTTTTTTCAATGAAATGCAGAATGTGAGAGTGAAGAATCCGCCCAGGAAAAGAGTGCCCAAGAAAAAGGTTTTACACCCCTCCACATGCTCTGCCACCCTTATTGATAATGTGGATTTTCATATATATATGAAGTTTGTCCGTACCCAATAGCATGTTTGTATACATACATATAGACATGTATTGTATGTGTGTAATTGTCACTGTGTATATGTATATACCTCTGTCAGTGGCTTTGTATACATGTACATAAGGGTATTGTATGTGTTTGTGTCACAATCTTGGGTAGGGTATCCCTTATTTTCAGGGCATGCAAAGGCAAACTATTGGGCTTTTGTTGTTCACTCTGTCTACTTAGTTGGAAGGTGATCTAGTTACAATGACTGAAATCATGACTGAAATCATAAGCACATGTGTACTGTGTCTGCCACAGACACTGTGTTGTGTTTATATATCTTTATGTATCTGCTACAACAGACACTGTGTTGTGTTTATATATCTTTATGTATCTATCACTGCCCTTTTGTTGTGTTTATGTATATTTGTGTATTTATGTATATATACCTCTCTATTTGTGATTGTGTATACATGTAGGTAAGTGTATTGTATGTACTCTATGACAAATTTGTGTATATACATTATAACTGTGTTGTGTTTATATATCTTTATGTATCTGTCACTGCCATTTTGTTGTGTGTATACATGTAGGTAAGTGTATTGTATGTACCCTATGACAAATTTGTGTATATACATTATAACTGTGTTGTGTTTATATATCTTTATGTATTTGTCACTGCCATTTTGTTGTGTTTATGTATATTTGTGTATATATATATATATATATATATATATACCTTTCTATTTGTAATTGTGTATACATGTAGGTAAGTGTATTGTATGTACCCTATGACAAATTTGTAATTGTGTATACATGTAGGTAAGTGTATTGTATGTACCCTATGACAAATTTGTGTATATACATTATATATGGCAGCATATGCATGTAGATATGTGTATTGTATGTGTTTGCTATTGTCCATGTGTATATGTATCTCTATGTAGGTGTATAGGTGAATGTCAGTTTGTTTGGTGTATGTGCATGGACATATGGATTAACAAATATGCACACACATTCTCTACAGTCATTGTTTATGTGAATATTGTATATGTGTATGTACATTGCTTCAGAAGTGGGTATGTGTATCTCTCTGTAAATGTGTGTTTGTATATATGGATACGCATAGGTATGTATGTGTATGTCTTTGTGTGTGTGCTTGTCCATATGTGTGCCTGCAAACCTAGGTGCGAAAAGGTGTATACGTTCATAGAGATATTCATATGCATGAATGTGGGTATAGATGATGTTTGTGCCTTGATGGTAGGGAGAGACTTTTTTCAGGAGACTGAAAATTCAATCTTTTGTCCAATGCAGACACATAGGGAGTTGACGGAGACAGTGGTTGAATTGTCCTTAGAAAAGGCAAGATTGATAAAGGTTGGTTTTTTTATTCACTTCTTTTATGTTTGATCTATTAATACTTTCTAGTTTTTCTCATTTCTGGATTCAGTGAAATTGGAATGTCTCCATGTGTCGTTTATCTGGTTTTGCTCAAAGGGGAAGTTGTTCACAAGTTTTGTTTGGGCCAGGAGGTAGAGCAGACGAGGAAAACACATCAAGACTTGAAAGATTGCAATGTTTATATGAAATCGCAGGTGCATAATCCCATTTGGGTTTCTAACCATCTTATTCTCCCCACTCTTTTATTTGCCAAGAGGAGGAGACATAGCTATTCATTTTTACTGAAAGATTTTTTTGGATGGGTTTTGTAGCTGTCATTGTGCCTTGAGCAAAGGAAACAACAAAACATGCCTTACACACCTTGGTGATCATCATCTGGTTCAGATACCATACAGAAAACAGAGACAGCTACCTCATGTGATGATTTTCAAAGATGTAATGAGCATGAGCATTTTGAGAAATGTTCTGGTAGTTCAGCTTTAAGCTCGGCATATAACAAACCCCAGAGGATTGGAAGCCCAATGTATCCTTGTTCCCATGAGTCCTCATTTGGTTCTGAGAAAGATGGTGCAATTCCTACAAAGGATACGGATACTTTCTGTTCAGGTTTTCTTGATCTGAATGCTCCGGATGAAGATTTGTTGGGTGCTAATTCAGGGTTTCTTGATCTGAACACTCCAAACGAATCTTTGTTTGGCACTGACATTTCAAATGATCTTCATGACCAAATGTCAATGTCAAAGAACAAAGTTGCTGCTGCTGCAGAGGGAAGGAGGCACAGGATAGAGCTCGAAAGACGCAAATATCCCCAGTTAAGGTGGGTTGTATTTCTTTGAGTGTTTCCTTCTATAAATATCGTAACCATGCTACATGCTCTAGCTATTGGCTTAGAGAATGAGGATTTTCGTTTAATTTTCGGTGCCTGACAAGACATTCCAAAGTGCGTCAATCTTTGGATCCGTGTAAGCTCAATTTTGTGTTATTTCTATATTCATTAATCTAAGTGTCATTGAAGGATTCACGTCACTTTTTATAACCTTCTGTCATGATAGTCCAAGGTTAATTTTACCATAAAGCAAAACGTGCGGCGGATTTGCCCAAATCTCTTGGTTTAAATGCCAAAGACAATGCAATGTTACGGGCACAATGCAATGTTACGGGCTTTGAATCTATATCTAATAATGAAACTGGGTTGATTATGAAAAAATATATATGAAATAACCAGAGAATCAGCCCTAATGTTTTAGTTTAAGTGCCAAAGACAATGCAATGTTAAGAACTTTGTATCTATATCTCTAATCAGGAATCTGGGTTGATAATGAAACTATAGATATGAAATAACTAGCATGCAGAGAAAAGATTGGTGCTTTGCATCATAAGGAATCCAGTAGAAATTCTAGGTTGTAGTTATATGCATAGACTGGAAAGACCCACCAGCTGTCTTGGACTATCTAATTACCGGCTCTGTATATAGCTGGGGTTATCCAATTGTCACAGTAGTTTGACTTGCCTGAAACTTGACAGAAATTTGGAAACCCAATTGTAGTGTATTGAATATATTCAAACTCTTTCAAAAGAACAAGAGGTACAGTAGTTTGACTTGCCTGAAACTTGACAAAAGTTTGGGAACCCAATTGTAATATATGGAATGTATTCAAATTCTTTCAAAACAGCAAGAATCTTTTTGGCAATGTTTTTGAGGTTTTTTTAAAAGTCAGTAGATTTTTCCGCAAGTTTTTGGATTTGACCTTATTCAAAGTAATTGCTCTTTGTTTAGGACTGTACAGAGGAGCATTTATTCAGACAAATATTGCAACTAACGTTCACTCAGCCAACTACGAGATATTATAAGACAGCACATATCCCATGGGGAGAACTTGGTCAAGTATAGTATGCCTGTAGGATTTTGAACTTTTTTCATCATCATGGTAAACATATTAACTTAACTATGGTTAACATACAAACTATTCGTCAATTATTGATCTAAGTTTTTTGTTTTTTTCAATTTTAGCTTTTGAAAGGTGGCAAACTAATTGTCAATTTGTAGTTGTAGCAAGGAGCCTTATTATTGGTTGCTATTAGTGAATGTGAGCTGACTTGTTACTATTATTCAAGGAAAACCATGCTACTGGAAATGATCCAACAGATTCAACAGTAGTCTGTAAAGGGGTAGACTTTCAGTTCTGCCAGATGCTTCTAGGTCTTGGGCCATTAACTTGTTTCCTTAGTATAAGGAAAACAATTTTTTAGCTAATCAAAAACAATTTTAGGTCTTATTATAGGACAAAAAGGTTCTTTCAGCCTATATAGTATCTGAAAAAAAACCAATATCCCATACTATCATCGTTGAGGTGACAGAAATGGAGAAATATATTTTTAAGTAGTATCTAGCTTTAATCTCATATATAAAACCAAATACTCTTTCCAATTACAATATAACCTCTTACCCAAAATAAAATATAACTATTAGTTAAATTATTAATATTATTTATTGATTTTATTTAAAAAACAAATCCATAATAAAGAATTAAACACTTTGTTATTCTTCATTTGATTTTTAATAGTATTTAAAAACTACTATTCATTTGCTAATTAAATTTATATAATATTTATTGAAAAAAATACAAATTTGTAAAGCCGTCTCTACTGCACAGTGATAATTCAAAAAATGAAAAATCTACCCTGGATACCCAAAATGTTATGAATCTACTACACAGTGATAATTCAAAAAATAAAAATCTACCATACATACCCAAAATGTTATGAATTAAAAATGTTATGGACATTTAAATGTTATGAATTAAAAATGTTATGGACATTTTGTTAAAGTAAATGTCAAGAACTATACGGACTTTGGCATGCCCTCAAGTTGTAAAAGGTGTTTTGCCTCTTCTTACTGTTATGTATGTAGTCAGTTGG